>OENT01000786.1:0-69869 GCA_900239685.1 Rotaria macrura | reverse complement strand
GTTTTCTTTCTCCATTTGTAAAAGTTGACAAGTCTAAGCTCTCATTTTATGTCATGTACACAGTTAAACTTTCATCTGAATTCTCAAAAGTCCAGTCTTTTTGATACGTAAGATATGTGAACTCAAATTGTGTTGGTGACTTTCTCCCGAAAACTCGATATATCTTTCGTTCACTTCAAAGTTGCAGAATAATTCCTTCGTTTTTTAAAATACAACAGAAACTCATATCATTAATTCCATTTTGAAAAATGTTACTGAACGAATAAAAACCGAAGAATTGCACTCGTTTTACCGGTCTGATACATCGATCCTTTTGTGCAATTAACTATTCGTGTTTGAGATTTTGGTTTGTTATTATTCGTACTTTAATTTAACACTTATTTCAATTAACCGATTTCTTATTTTAACAAAAAATTAAACAAAAAAAATTAAATACAAAAGAATTGTTTAAATAAATATTAACTCTCAATTGCAACTCCTTACTGTTATATTCACTCTTTTCAGTGAGTAAGCAAGCAAATGAAATACATGATGCGAAAAACGCGCACATGTATATTTTTGTTTTTGTTTTTCATTCTATACTCATTCATGTTCTGCATTGGTTCTGACGATTATCATGGTATACTGCTAAAAAGTTATCTAATTTTTACGACATGAGCTGTTTTATTCATTTTTTGTTAATTCTGCGTAATGAACCTATCGTAGTTTATTACCATTCCAAGTTCTGACATTTCCTAGCTTCTAAATATAGAACATTATAATGTGTCTCTTAAATTAGATTGGACATCTTCAATTGGCTGAAGATGAACAATTTCACTAGCGTAGTCTTGAGTTTTGATACATGCAAGAAAAAAGTTCCTTCAGTTTCTGTTTTCATGCATACAAAGACCAAACTTTGGAATTAGTTCCATTTCATTATGCAACATTGGAGTCATTAAATTATCGGTCCGTTCCAGAGTTGTATCCTTGTTTTTCTGATGCTGTGCATGAAATATTTCACTAGTAATACACATGCACATCGTTTTCTCCTACGTTTCCTCACTAATGCAACGGCAGTAACTCCCGAACTTTTCGAATCTTATATTCTCTTCAAGACAATTCCCATGTAACAACAAATGCATATGGAAGATGGACATTTCATTCCGGCACTACCTCGAGGTAGACCAAATAACTATATTCGCAGATGGATTAATCGAGACAGTTCGGAGTAACAGCACAAAAGTTATTTAGATCAATTATTCGATTTTCTCTCCACCCTTTCTGTTTCATAAAACTAATACTTCTGAACCTAAAATCTTGGAACCGATTGGAAACAGAGACTTATGATCTAGTTTTCTATAATCACTCACATATTGTCATATAAATAAAGCGTTCATTAAAAAACGTTTCACTAGTAATTCTTCTTTTTCTCATTTCTAACATTGGATTCAAATTATCTTGTTCCTTGATTCGGCGATCGAATGTAATTGCAATTACTACTTTAATTTTAACTGTCATTATCAAACAAGGGCTTGTGCTACTTGAAATAACAGAAAATCAAGTTTTTTTAAATTGAATGGTGATATCAGTGAATAGCAGTACTTTGTGTTAGTCATGTTATTTTAGACTTTTTGCTTTCAGAGTTTCATATTTGTAAGATACTGATAAATAGTAGAAGCAAGAAAATACAACAAAGTTAGCATGACAATAAATTATAGACATTGGCAGTAGATTTATATTCAATCAATTAGAAACGAAGGCGTTCTAATAAAGATAACCTTGGCATCTACATCGTATTTTATTCTAATTCGATTCAACATTACTTTTTCAAGTACATTTATTCATTTCTGTCAGTTGTGTTATGAAATTCACTTTTATTTTCTCGAAAAAAAAGGTAAGTGGACGTTTGAAATAAAGTTTTAGCAACTGCATCCCTTTCTCCATGTCGTTCCCCTTCGACGATACTCATCATAGCAACAAAGAAATAATATTCTTCTTCTATATGCAATAACAGAAAACAAAATGTAGTACACAAGAGAAAAACACCTTGATTCCTCTCGAAATTTATGTCAACAAAATTCGTATGTCAATGTTTCCAGTAGTTCTGTTTTAGATTTTCTGAAAGATGAAAAATGCTGCAAATGATGTGCATACCTGTAAGAATTGTATTTCCTGATCAAATCGATGGTTAGAAGTATTATACAGTTAATTTAAGAAAAAGAATGCTGAAAAATAACGAAAAATCAAAATACGTGTAATACACTACTAACCCGCACAAAAGGGCATCCATAATATAAACAAAAATTTCTCTTTGAAATTAGTTTTCAAAAGATGTTTCAATCTTTATGTTTTGCATTAGTTCAACGAGACTGAATAACATCACCTTTCAGTTGTCTAGGGATCTGTGGTAATAAACATTTTTCTTTTTCTTTCTTATTTCAAGGTAAATATTTAGTATGTAAATTTTACTATGAATTCGAATTCAATAGATTCTACATCATAGTCAGGAGATTTTTCGGTATCTTGATAATGGCAAAAAAAAGAAGTTTCACTCAATTATTTATGTCTCTTGAAATAATAACATCTATGTTTTGATATTCTCAATTGTGGGTTCGAGAATCAAGAGATCATGATTAACCATTGTTTGAAATTGGTTAATACACCGATAGCTTAGTTCGAGACGAATAAGATGTGGCAATTAAAACAGTATTCATACGATTCTAATATACGTATGTATAGAAATACTTAGTATCTTATTCATAAATTCCAAATAGTTATTTCTTCTATGTGTTGTAGCCGGTTCATTTTATATTTTAGACAACGTTTACAGCATTGTATATATACTGTTGGCGACACAAACTCACGTTTCCAGTGGTAGCAATAAATGTATTAAACTGATAATAATACTAACAAAAAGTTTTTAATTTCAAAATATTTTTTTTTGTATATTCTTTGTTCTTTTTTATAGTAAATTAAGTAAAAATAGTATCTAAGTCAATGTCAAAACTACGTGTGATATTTCTTAACAATAAACTTGATGATCTCTTCTCTCGACCTTTTCTATTGCGCGATTGTATGTTTTAAGTAATCTTCAGAAAGAAAAACTTGTTGTCAAATTCACATGTATTAACTGGAATTGTTCACTGTGTAATGCATACCAAAGAAATGAGCAATTTGTTTTAGTTCATCATCTTTTAAAAACTAAAATCGTGAAAGATAAGTTTTCATATAACACGATTTAATTTGTATTATTTTCATAACATATTTCTTTAATTCATACTCGGATTACATATAATACAATATAAAAAGTTTTAACACAGTAATTATGTGTAACAGATGATGTGGTCGATACCAAATTAGTACCCACTAAACATGTGGAAAATGTTCTTCTTCGACACGTGTCAGGTTCATCAGTATTATTTACCACACAAAGAAACTTCATGCTTAGTTCATACGTTCTTAAAAATAGAAAATTTTTAGCAGCAGCTGAATCTCGTTTAAATGAATAATTTAGAGAACAATTCAATACAATTCGTCAATAGATTTTTCGTAGATTTCATTTCGCCCCAGGGAGAGTTGGAGTCACTGATAAACGCAATGGGGATCGTATATCATGAGTTTCACTTGATGCAACTTTTTCATTTATTTCAACGATATCTGAACTTGTAGTTATAATACGAGATGTGTCATATGATTCTTGTAATCAATTTTCTGATTTTCTTGAGAAATAATATTGCAATTTACTACTTCGATCAGAAATTTATCAAATATACATAAGTTTACTGGCTACATCATAAAAATTCGAATGAAATAGAAAATAGTGACAGTTTATCGATCATCTCTGTGCATCACGAAAGGAGTCGAAAGAATAAATTTCGTATTTCTCCAAGCGTGTAGTGCTAATCGACCTTAAATTTGAGAAAATTAGACGTCCGATATGCAGAATGAAAGTAGAGCACGAGAAGAAATTATAGAACGAGCCTCATAATGTGTAAATTGTTTTCGAAAAAATATCGGAATTTGTCTTATTAAGAGTAGCAATGGTTACGCGTTGCATATCGGACACGCCACCTATGAAAGACTGTAGAAACAATCCATATCCATTACGCCATCTTTATGAGAATTCATCCTGTCTGATGAAGTATATATGTGACAGACATACTCATGCCACATGATGAACTATCAATGGGTGAAGTCGTCTGTACCTTTATACTAAAGTTACTTTTATGATCTTATTACTAAGAATCTATCTTACACTATCGGAATTTTTGATGAAGCTTGTAAAAAGTTTTTCTTACGTGACCATACACCTTGCTAATGTAGCAAAACACTATTTGGGAGCTATAAAATATCGTTTCTAGTAAGAAAAATATTCTCACTAACACAGATATAGATATTCCTTCTTAAATATGTTGTTCTGATGATGTATGTTTCATTAGATGCGAATACAGAATATGTTGAATATTGTACATAATCATCTATATTCGAAATATTATAGTTCTCGGTGATGAATGTTTCATTTAAAATGGATGAAAAAAAAATAGTGACAGCGGTGAGATTCGAACTCACGCCCTTTCGGACCGGTGCCTTAAACCGGCGCCTTAGACCGCTCGGCCACGCTGCCTGCTACATCGATGATGAAATTGATTGAGATCGAGGAAAAACAGATGCGTCACAAATCATGGATGACATCTCATGTAAATAGAATAAATTCAATTATTTTCTTATTAGATATAGTTTGATTCACGAATGCTTGTTCAGACTAATCCAAAGATAATTATTTGATAAACGTAATCGACTTTGACGTATAGAAAGCAGAACGATAGGAAAACACGTTTTAGCTAACGATGGATTATATCAATCATAATAAAGCATAAAACGCCTTCACAATGTAACACAAATGGCATAAAACCTTCAACTATTGACTCATAGCATTTATCAAATACTATCGAAGATCGATACTCAATGATTCTACTCGAGTAATCACTAGTATTTGATGTTCGGTCATACACTGTATGGAATACATTCGATTGAACTTCATCAATCTTATCAATCTATTGATGGTGTTTTGCACGTTGTTCATCGGATTTTCACAATGTCGTATTCAACATAAAACTAGTTCTGTGAATCGTTACTTACAACAATACAATTTGGAAGAAGAAACCACAGAACTCTAATCAATTTAATTCATTTATATTATACTTGTTTGTTTGAAAAAAATATTTATGTCTTGACTTCGATTATCAAATGTTTGAAAAAACTAATTCAGCTTGAATTTTTATGTGAGAATAAAGGTTATCGATAAGGTAATGAAAATATCGTACAGTCAATCTTTTTTCTTCTTCTTCCTATTTTTAGAGCAAAGAAGGGAAGTAGAAAAAAATACAACTCAGAGATGCAACATCATATAGTAGTCAAAAAGGGATGAGAGCATTTGTTTTTGCGTGCAACCACAAAAAAGGATGAATCATAATTGATGAAATCATTTCGTTTTATACAGAATCCCGTGTAGTTACCATATGAATTACACTGTGTTTCAGTGACAATAGTATAATCCTTCTATTCCTTGTGTTTCAAGAGGTTTCGGTAAAAAGGTAAATACGACTACAATGACGAAAAAGTAAGTAGCCTACGAATATATATATAAGTGATTCCCCTTCATGTCATTTATAGTTAATTATTCATTTTCAATGTAGCAAAGGTCATGTATATTGTCGGTAATAAAAACAAGCATTATTTCTGCGCCTTTTAAAAAATAGTGATTAAATTATCTATTGGCAATGTTTCTCAGAGGAACGTTAATATTTTTCTTTCTATTGAATGAGCCCGTTTATGTAGAAAAGAGTATCACAACGATTTGAATCTGTTTCGAATTAAGATCACATAATATATATAAACTTAACGGTACGTTTATTTTTTCTCTATTAAGAGTTCTTTTTGTTTTTAATTTTTTGATCTTCACGCTACGATAACTATCTACTTGTTTACAACTAGGAGCTACCTTTTTCTATCTATTATCATTCCTCGCTACATTAGGTGCAAGAAAAATATAGTTATTCGATTCCAACAATAATTTTTTAGTCCCTACATATTGGCTTAGACTTTATCCTTTTCATACACCTGATGACGAAAAACCAACTATTTTACAAAGTATTATGTTATCAAGGTGGCTTTTTTTTCATATCTTTTTTTCAAATTATTTACTGTATTTCATTCTCGCTTTCAGTTATTTAATAATCACAGACACACACACGCATATATATATATATATATATATAAATACTTATATTTATTTATCTATACTGATTGATTCCTTCTGAATTTATTTTTACAAATGATTAGTACTGGATGCAATAATTGTAATCAAGTATATTGTCAACAAGACATTAGTACACGTCAAAGACTCCTTGACGAGCAACTTGATTGGTTAACAGTTGATCATGATGACTTAAAACAAGATCTTTTAGAACAAGCATCGAGACCAAAGTATCATTCTTCAATGGCTGTGATTGATACATGGGAACAAGAAGCTATTGAATGTATTCGACGCACAGCCTTTATTGCTCGTCGAACACTGATTGATGCTTTAGATCAACATGCCATTGAAGTGAAAAACAAATTAGATTTTTTAACACCAGAATTACGTGAAGTACGTGATCGTTTGAAATCTTTTGATGAAAATGATATACAACGTTGGGTCATCGTCTTAAAAGAGTTTAAGCAAATACCTTTATTTCCAGTTACTATTGACAAAGAAACAAGTATTCATGGATTAAAAATTGATCTCAGGAAACATAAAAATACTCCTAACGTTGAATTTATTCATGAAGAATCAATACCAAGTACTTTGATATCAATTAATCGTGATCCCACTACTTCTATGTCCATATTAAATCAAGCCGAATGCCAAACAAGGCCTACAATCTTAAAAAAGAACAATCATTCTAAAGATAAAACAGTTAGATTTGTGGATATTCCTTGGACAACATCCGAGATCATGGCACCACAAGATAAAGTTACTATTACATAATCAATGAATTTCTACGTATGTGCTCCTGTTATTTCTAAAACGAATTGTCTTTCTCACTAGCTACGAATTATTTTTCAGAAGAAGAATCTTGTTGATAAACCAATAAAATATTATTTTTGGAACTATGTTATTTTTTTTTATATGATTCATGTTTATCATTACTTATGATGGAATACACTCGAAGTTGTCTGTTTATGTTTTTTATTCAAGCCATCTAATCATTGTTTTTATACAAAATAAACTTTTGCCTACGTTCATACGTATACTGAACTATTAGAGGTAAATATAAATGCATGATATATAATTCAGTTATCTATACGAAGTCGAATGCAAATCGATTTACATGTCTTATTTTTCTTCGATTGCTTGATGACATAAGAATTCGCTGTATGTTTTACAAGTATAGAACTAATCGAAGTACGTAGTTCACGTGATTCATTAGAATGCTTTAAGGTCATGTGTCAGCTATGGATGTTATGAAGTATTTGTTTTCAATATTCACAAAAATAACGAATGGAAAATTGAAATTTTACAGTCATTAAGATAGATAAACACATTGATAATAGGACATTGAAATATGATGTGATAGGAAATACGAAAATAAAAATAGGGTATCGAATACGAAAATGACTAGGAAATTCGTTAATATCAACTATATATGTTGGTATGATTATGATCTATTTTTAAAACATTCATATACACTGACAATTATAACGATATCTATACTTCCCATTTCAGATCTAATACTAAAATATGTTGACAGTATTTCTATGGGCTTCCACAAATATTGATATATTCACATCTGTTTGTTATACTATCATTTACGTATGGATAAACTTTTGACATCGTATAATCAACTTCAATTTCATAAGTGACATTAGATAAGTTGATCTAGAAAATTTATTCAAGTGAATTTTTAACACGATTTAATAACGATTATGAATTCGATGTTCTTACTACCGAAAGATCAAATTCTTTTTTTCCAATTGTCACAAATAAAATTTTCCTTCACAACAACAAGAAAGAATCAAATATAAAGTTGATGCGAATGAATCATAACATTGTTCTACTAAAGTTTCGATTCGAAAGTTAATCTTTGAGATAAACATAGTCTTTCGTTAAAAATCTGCAGTAAAACATTGACATCTCGATAATAAAGACTCACAGAACTTAATCTATCTTGGAAAAAGTACTGGAACGATTGTTGTTGTTTTTTTTTTATTACAAAACATTTTCAGACTTAAAGGGCATCAACGAACAAATGCATTGTATAATCTATGGATATATTTATCATTTCAAATAGACAACATGTACTAATCACAATTTGCTTCGACATACAATCTAACATTGTTGATAGAGCAGTAACCTTACAGCATGTTAGAATACTTCGTTGATGACTTTTGTGATTTAAATTTTTAAATGTAGTTAAAATTGAGATTATGTTCAATTCTAACTCATGAAAACGATCAGAGCTCTATTGTTTCTTCCAGAATCATCTACGGATGCATTCCTTACTGAATCTTCAACTATTAATCTAAAAGAGTACATAAACTATTTGTTGGCACTATTCTTCTTTTGAAAATATCCAATAAACAACTGTAAACTTGTTCTTGTATACAGAAGATAAGACGAAGTATCGCTAAAGCTTAAGTGAACAGCATATTCAAAATTTGTTGATGACATACAGTACATGTTCATATTGTTTCATCATTTCAGAATGCATATAAGGAGTGTTTCTTTATGAAAATACTACATTGCAAAATAGAACATGATCAAAAGCAACTGATGTTCTTTTTTTTTTTTGTACACATCAACATGAAAACAATCATTACAATAATATTTATTTTCCTTCAGAAGATTATTCTTATGTATTTGATTTCGATTTTGATTATTTAACATCGAACGAAATGAAATAAATATCAATGCCATCATTTTTGAATCCTTGGCTGCGATCCTTGTTTCAATACTTCTATATATTTGTATGTTTGATATTGCATTTATACTTGCACACGTGTAAGGTCTTTTTTCTTTCTTTCTTCTCTACACTTCATCATAAGTTTGATGAAGAAGAAAAAAGAAACGTCAGACAATGTAGAATGTAATTGCATCATATTTCGAAGAAAATTGCAAAATAGAATTTTCTTTAAAAAAGAATAGTTGTGTGGAGAAAAAAAAAGAATGAATGACTCAATATAAACGGAGTAGCAACACTATACAGATGCATATTACTCTTTCTGCAAGTATTCATACTTTCATTCCTTGAACACATTTTTCTCTCACTGTCGACTGCCGTAAGAACCGAAAAAAAAAGGGAATCATAGACAAACATAAATACAACAACAAAGGCGAAAAAAAAATAATAAAGTGAGTGTTGCTATGCTTTACACTACTGGAAATACATGATGTGCGTTTCAAGAAAAATGTTTTCTTAGTTCATAAGAATCATAGAGGTAAGATATTTTTTCTGATAATGATTAGACCTTGAGAATAAAGAGCATTTATATATGTTTTGATTGTCACGAATATTTCGCACTCGTTTCTTACCTATTCTCTATTTGATGATTCAATGAATGATGCAGATTTTTTATGTGATGTCGAAATATTTATTAGTCATTCATTGAAGCCTGTAAGAAGTATTTGTTTTCTCGATTCGAAATTTTTAGTTTCATCATATTTAAATCAGAGTACTTCTTCAATATAAAAGTAGTTATTTAATGATTTACAATCTTGTAAGTGAAGGATAAATCCCAGAATATCAGAGTTGAGAAAAGAAATGAATGAAACGAAATATCCAAAGGATTTATTAATACTATGATAGAGCGAACATATAAAAGATGTCACATGCACTCATTACGGTATTAGTCATTTAATTTATAAAATTTATTTGTTCGTTTATTTCTAACGAAACGTTTGTAAATGGGTAAGTGTTGACGAGGTCGAACGATACAGAAAAAAAATAAGGAATTTCTAGATGTGTATAATTACGCAAGAAGCTATTTATAATATAGTTTTTTTTTGACGTGTTTTTCATCTAACATCGATAATTAATAGATTTTTAAAATTTAATTTATTTCAGATATTTTCAATGGCTAGATTTGAAAAAGATTTTCGACAATTGTGTAGTCATATAGATTCACTTTCGAATGGTCAAGCACGTGCAAGTTCCGATAATATATTTACTCATTCCGGTCATCTATCTCGAGCTTCCTATTCATCGGATTCTTCGTCGTCAGATTCAGAAGATTCCTCTTCTTCTCAATCATTTTATATTGAAATAACACCACGTGATGGTCCATACGCTCATGGTTCATTTGTTTTTCTCATTGAGGCTTCGACGGAAAGTGATTATCCTGAAGGTCAGCCGATTGTTTCATGTATAACACGAATATATCATCCAAATATCGATACAACATATCAAAATTGTCATAATAATGTGTGTGTTTCAACATTAAATGATTGGAATGGTGGACCTAGTTCTACATTTGAAGATCTTTTACAAGGTCTTATGTTTCTCTTTTATGAGCCTAATGTTGATGATCCATTAACGTCAAACATTGCAACGGACGAAACAGAATTTCTAGACAATATTCGCATATCTATTGAGGGTGGTGTTATTGAAGATTATGATTCTGATCCATTTGAAATGAATTATGGCTATAAGAATTATCTAATGGAACAAGAGAAACAAAAGGCGAAAGATGAAACAGACGAAAAAGAAAAACTAGATGATAGTTTAGTTGATATTCTAACACGAGAACCAAATTTTAAACAATTATTTACTTCTGATACATTAGAATTTCTTATGAATAATAATAATACAACTGCATCATCACTTTCACATTCAACGAGACATAATAAAGACACATCAACAACTTCATAGAACGATGATGAAAAAAACTTTGTTTTCTTTGTTCAACTTTCATTTTTTACTGTAAATACAATTTGGTGAAAATCAAAAACGAAAATTGGCATGATTTTTATTTTTTATATTTAAATCCTTCTCGTGTTTTTCAAAAGTGTAGTTAAAAGTGTTGAAAAGAAAACCTAAAAACGAAATACATGATGCTAAAGTGTAACTTTAAAAACGTTTATTCATTTAAGACAAACAACAATCTTATATGCTTAGCAAAGAGATAAAAATCAAATGAAAAATTTGAAATCATTATTTTGTTGTTTTTTTTATTAATCTATAATAATCAGCTTAACTGTGCTGATAATTCACGACAACAATTGCAAACTGAAATTGAAAGAATCGTACGAAACAATAGGAGTACGATGTGGAATGAATGTGAAATGTTAACATTTTCAACGAATTCGAATATGTACTTGAATTCAGTTATTTTACTTCTTATATTGATAATAATTTATTCTTCTTCATGTCAAATCTAAACATGGTCATATAAACTCACATTCAGAAAACAAATATATATATATATATAGATGATGTATCAAGTATTTAATTATTTCAAAGAGATCTATCGATCTACCTGTTTTTTAAAATACTAGATTTTTTCGTAATAGCAAAGCACTATTATACAATATTTGAAAAAAATAATTCCAACAACAAAGAAATTGATTGATGGTGTTATAAATATTAATACGATGTTTTTCTATATTGAATCGTTACAATGTGCGAACATGATTGTGTAAATAAATGTGCAACCCAAAGTTGGAAACCATCATTTTCTCGGAAGTCGTTTCATAAAATCATTACTGTAGAGTTCCTACGTAGAGTAGACTTTCTATCATGGTCAAGTGGTTAATAGATACGAAAAGATAAATATAGAGAAACAAGTATCATAGTGGAATAAAATCAGGAATTTCTTCCCCTTGAGATGACATTTTCTTAAAGACAATATCAAATACGTTGTATAATTGAAAAATAGAACCTTGTCATATGTCGAGTTCATCTAGCTTTATTTTTCAATTAAAAAAATATTTTTACGTGATACACGCTATTAGGTAATAGAGCAGCTTGATCACATGTTCACAATAAGTATTATAAAATAAAATGTATAGCCCTGTATGAAAACTCATCTAAGGAAGATGAGAATAATTTCTTCGTACTCGTCCGCAATGAATAATGATGTAGACTTGAGAATACCAATAGTATTAAAGCATGCAAAAACGCAATACAATATGTGCGTTGGTACACTTAACCTTTTTCTTTGTCACTAACTGCCAGAGACATCTAAGATCTTATGTAATGTTTTCTAGAAATATTCATGAATACTGATTCGACTTCTAACAAATGAACTGTCAATTCTTTGTGACATATGAATGTTGTTGTGCAGTTTTCAGTCATAAATATTTATTCTATCGAAAAATCCTGATTCTCATAAGAAGAATTTTGAATTAGTGGAAATGTGAATACTATTAAGCAGATTTTCATTGTTCAACGAGCCGAACATTCATACATAATTTATTGACGAAAAGTAGCTAATCTTCAACTGACGTTTTTTCTTATTGCTCTTTCTGACTGAAATTTGTCAGCAAAAATGGACATGAATATTTCAAATATGTACATATCCGTGTATCGGTAACATTTTGTGTCGGAACCGATTTGGCTTACTTTATCATATGAAGATGCTCCCGACTCTACACTTAAAACGATCAAAACAGAGCGATAAGACAATCTCTTTTCGATATCGATGTGTTTCTATATCAATTGATATAGCATGTGAGTTATTATCTTAATTTTATGGTATGATATGATCATATCTATTCTCAGTTGATTATGAAATATTTTGTTATTATTATCAGAAATAATGATATCTGTCATATTGACGATGCAACTTGAAAAGTTTATACCATCAATGCAATATGGTAATGCCTTTGCACAAAGTAGCATACGATTACTGACAAAATATTACTACCGCTAAATAATACTATAGGAATTACAAATGCAATGTGTATGAAACTATTTTTCTTCATCATAGAAAAAGTCTTCTTTCAAGAAAGAGATTAGATTGACCCATCTCTTTGGAGATATATGCATTCAAATTTAACTTTGCGGCTATGATGCTACCATGAGACTATCAGATGGCAGCAAAAGAAAAGTTGAGCATCACTTTGTCTGTAATTTTGTAAAAAATCATTTCATATTTTCTATGTGGAAATATTTAAACGGCATGAAAATATTCTTGCATAAGCTATGAGATTCATAAAATCTAATCGGGTTACAACTATTGATATTGAAATTCAATTTTGTGTCATCATAACAATGTTGCCATCATGCATCGATGATTAAAACCCATGGAATGATCAAAACGCAAAAGTAAGATGTGCTTGATGCTATAGACGACAAAAGAAAAATCCAAATAACGTCATAAGTGTATTCGATGAGATTGTTTATGACAGAAAAACAAAGGCAAATATTTCAAGCTAAGTTGGAGAGACAAACTTTATATGAAACCAAAAGTCAGTGAGAAAAGAAACTTCCAATATGTTGGAATGAATTTCAGTTACCCTATGGTAGTCATTCAGTCCATGCTCGGATACACACAACTGATTCGAATATTTTCTTCGTACTATAGTCACTTAATTCTTCATGCAAGAATTGAGTTTTAAATCATCTAACATGCATATTTCAAATTCGTGTATCATTAATTTGAATTATGAGACAATTACTCGTACTATTCTATTCGATTCATAGAAAACTAGATACTTTTTGATCGATGAAAGTATGAATATATATGATAAACACCTCATAGTTGACGTTAGCCATTGACAATGATATTTTCTCTTGCTAAAGATCACTCGTCCAATAAAATGTGCGAATGCATGTCTATTTCCCTACAACACATCAACACCTAATCCAAACATATTAATAGTAACCAGAAGGTCGAACTGGAAATATTCTCTTGTTACGTACATTCTGAAATGGAGTTCGAAAAAGGCCCAATACGACTATTACAAAATGAAAATGAGTCAATACTGTTTCACTTTAGAAACCAAACATAACGAAAAAGCAACTACTCAAGAGACATAGATTATCTCATAACTTTGAATTACAGTTATACTATAGATATTGATTGATAGAATAGAAACTACATGAAATCAAGTCTACAAAGTTCTACTGATGTTCCTATCTTTGGTGACAATATAATTATAGGCATTTTAACATTCGTATACTGATATCATTAAAATAAATAGTGACATCTGGACAAGACCCTTGCATTGGACAGAATCTATTTTTCAACCGATGATTTGTGTAATTTCGTTCGAGTAAAATGATCATTTCAATGGTATGAAAATCAATTGTAAACTAAGTTAAACATCAATAAGCACATGTCTATGAGCGGCTGAGTCCGAATCACGAATCTGAATCTCTATTGTAGTGACTCATGTTTACCTGGAAAAAACCATCGGCTTGAAATATAACCGAAATAAAAGAAAGTCGTTCTTTTTGTGAATAATTACATGTAAGATTTAAGTCGAAAATTATAGACTAGTCGTTTCTATTAGATTTAATTCATTTATAGTCCAGAGTTCTGAACGTAATCATCGATTGAAATACTTTTATATTTCGATGAAACGATCACAATTATCTGAATCAGTTTTGTTATTTTTACAGGTATCATTTGTACAATATTTAGTTACCATGTTAAATAGAGATTTATTGACTTGGGAGTGATTGGAATCAGTTTAAATGGATAAGTTACTATTATATAGACTGCTCGTGTAACAGTTATGGGGGTAAATGTGACAATGAAAGATTCCCTCATCGTACAAAAATGAGTGCCGTTGTTTTGGAAATCGATCAGAAGTTTTTTTAACTTGAAAAGTTGAATTCGTTGTTAGTTTCGTAAGATCGTATCACTTTTATTGTAATACTTCGAAGCAAACAAGATCTTGTTCAAAATAGTCTTTCATGGACGAAAAACAAAATGAAATCTTCATTTGTCTTTTACTCGAAGTTGTTAAAGTGAACGCAATTTTTATTTTTAATCAATATCCATTCTGACCGATTCTTGTCATTTAATTTTATTAGATTCATCTGTTAAATTCATTAGGAATACATAATTTCATTAAAAGTAAGAAAATGTTTTTTTACCATAAAATATAATATTTTTTTGATAGAAACACATCATCTTAATCATGGATAAAAATAGAGCATATAATTCATATGGTGCCTGCTACTCTATTCTAGATATGATCACTCGTTTCGAACATCTTTCTAATGAGTTACTCTTCGATATATTTAACTGCATAGATGCTACACATTTATATAAATGTTTTTGGAATATTAATTTACGTTTCAATCATCTTCTTAACTCAGTGAAACATCTTCAACTTGTCATCGACGAAGAACAAACGACAGAATCCATCATTACCATAGCTTCTCATATTGGTTTGTTAAAAATTAACACATGGGATCATATTGATTTGAATGAATTTCGTAATTTATATTCATTAATGTTGGTTCGACCATCGTTCATACAATTAAAACAAATCCGTGCTCATATTATGCCAAATTTAATCTATCTGTCGATGTTTTCAAATGTGAACTTCTCTTTACCTATACAACTGATTCATGATGCATTTTCAAATAAATTTTCTTATCTCCGATGGGCACGATTGGGTCATATTGATTCCTCTGATTTTCTTCATTGGTCACAGTCATCGTCTCTCCAGTATCTTCATATCGGTTGTTCTCATCCAACTATGATTCCATTTATTCTGAGTTCATGTCCAAATCTAATTAAACTTGAAGTTGATTTTTTACGATATGGCGACCGAATTAAAGAATCCTCAGTAATGAACGATAATCATCCTCTTCAAAAATTAATCCTCCGAGATTATTGTCGAACAGTATTGTATGAAGATATCATAAGTCTAATTAGTCATATTCCAAATGTACGCAAGATAGAATTAAAATTTGATTGTAAAACTTCTTTTATATCATTAATTCAATGTCTTTCAAATCAACTGATTTATTTACGCCGGTTTAATTGTTATATAACTGAAAGTCCTGTTGACTCAAAAACAACTTTAGCTAATATACAAGAAATTCGTCCATGTTTCAATCGTATTAATTGTCGATTGTATGCTTCCAACTTTCGATTATTCTATACGGAATAGGAGAAAGTCGAATTTCTGATCTTTGTTCATTTTTTAAATATTTCCTCGTGGCCAAAATAGATTGAAACATCCTGTTTTTCCATTTACGGGTCTTTACCTCGTTTGATTGATCTGAGCTTGCCAACCAAGATACATCATGGATTACTTGACCCACCCTAAAATTTTCAACTATATACTGGGAACCATTATTGAGAAAAAAAACACATGTATGATATACTCATGTGTGACACCAAAACCAAAGTCACAAATAGTAACGTTAAGAGCACTTTTTCGTCTCAATGTTTTTTGAAAAAAATGATCAAAATTCATGTTCAATTCTAACCATGCATTTTCTCACATAAACTGTTCGAGTAAAAATATACTCTTAACGTTATGACTTGTGATTTGGGTTTCAATGACACATGAGTGCATCATGCATACTTGTAGTTTTCTCGAAAATTTCTCGCTGTGTAAGAGTGAAACGTTAAGGATGAATCGAGCAATCGAACCAGACAGAGAGAGGTAATTGGAAAAGTAAGGTGTAGCATTTATTTTTACTACTCTAGGATTTATAACGCGTTGTATGTGTTTTCCATCCAATAATGAGAGTTGTGCAGAGCTGTGATATTTAGTTTACAGTTCATTTTTTACTCGAAGTTTTTTTTTTAATTTTATATTTAAGGATGTGACATAATTGTAGTCAAATCTAATGACTTACTAAAAATATCCTGACAAAAATGATTTAGAATCACTTTTCAAGAGATTCATTAGAAAACAATAGCAGATTTTCCCTCTATCATCTATTGTTCTCAAAGGTGTATTCATTAATATTATGAGTTTGTTTTACCATGAAATAGAAGATCATAAGGTTGTTAAGCCCATCCCCCTCTCACTCGCAATAGACCTGCCACTTTGGAGTATAGTTTTGGGCTTAAACCTTCAGGGATGGAAGAGTCAAGTGAGAAACGCTTGTGATAATACTTTCAGTCTGATAAATCTTACCGAACTATGACTTATGGCTTGTTTCATAGCTTCCACGAGAATTGATATAATAATTTCTGACTATGAGAGATATCGAGGTCGGATCAGTTTTACATTACAGCTAGCATTCATACGCAACTTTTTATCAAACAGAATTTTGAAATTCCCTTCTTTTAATTTTTTATAAGCATTTAACTCCGTATGACTGTCAAATTAGGTATAAAAAAACGCATTAAATCATACTTTGCTCAGTCCAGGAATCAAATATCGAAAATCCAGTCAATAGAAAGTTAGCTCTAATCGAGACTTTAGAAATGAAAATGAACCTCAGGGAAAGCTAAAGCCAAATGGGTGTTATAGCAATTTTCCTGCTTCAAAACCATGCTTTGAGGAAAACGTTAAAGAAATTTTAGGATTAAATTTTTCATTCAAACGTTTAAAAATGACTTTTTAAATGGAATATTTCCAACATATTGCATTAGAAGTTCAAGAAGTTATTGATCACACAAACAGGGGCGTACCGAAGTCTCGAGAGCAGGGGGGGGCGTAACGACCCCCCATCTCAATATTTCAAAAGCAGGGGGGCGTAAGGTCTTTATTCATATCAATTCAGCAACTAAAGTCCCCACAAAAGAGCTTTTTTTCAATTTTTTTGTACCAAAAATACAAAATTTTCAAAAGCAGGGGGCGTTACGCCCCCCCCGTCGGTACGCCCCTGCACACAAATGAATTCAGCTATCGACAGCTGCCAGAGCTCCGCGGGACGCTGAACAGTCCCGTCCCGAGAATGGACAAGAAATGATGGATGTTGCGGGACGAGATAAAATGAATTCACTGAAGGGTCCCGCTAAGTTTAAGAGACACAGGGGTGTCATATATTGTAATACATTTATCTCAGTTGTGTGACACCTAATCTTGAAACAGATCGATAGTGAAAGAAATCATTCACATAAAAAATTATTTTAATGTTTTCTTGTGCACTCCTCCTTAAATTATTTTGATTTTTATTCAAATACATAAAATAAAATACAATTATGGCGTTTAGACCATCGAAGTTGTCTTTTTCAGATGATGTTATACATGAATTTATAGTTATTCTTTTTCTTTTCTTTTATGTAGTATGATATTGGGACGGAGGAAGAAGACAAATAGTCCGTATGTTCTAGTAGTTTCACCTTCTTGCCGTCCCACCATCATATAATAAAAGAAAATAAAAAGAATACCTATACATTTATGTGCAACATCATCTGAACAAGACAACTTCGATTGTTGAAATGTCATATTGTATTTTATTTCATTTATTTGAATAAAAATTCAAATAATTTAAGGAAGAATAAATTTAAAAAAATTATAATATTAATGACAATATTCTTCCTCATGAACCGAGAACACTTCATATTAGAAAAGAAAATGTAAACTAGCTACGCTTTTTCAACCGTTTAACCAGAGAAAATAGTTACCTACATCTCAGCTCTATCGTTCTGACTAGTTGATACTGCAGGAACTGGCAGGAAAGATGCGGGGAAAGAGTCATGTGCTGCAGGAAAACATGGGAAATCACAGGAACATTGAAGCAGTATTCCGACTAGAAAATTTCTGGATTTTTTCCTGATAATTTCCGATGTTTTCCTGCGCGAACCAGCTTGTGATTTTCGATCTAGGATATAACAGAATTAGGCGGGATAGGACGACCAAAAAGACGTCCCACAGAGCTCTGCCACCTACCACCATGAAGTGGTATTGCTCTTTTATTTCTCTACTAAGATGTATTTTGATACTGCTTGCTGTTGTGCATGATGATGATATGTTGATACACATCGATCTTGAGGGAGATTTTTAAAATCTTCGATAGCAATTAATAACAAGACACAGCGAGTTATATCAAACACATCTCATACTCTCTCGGCGACATAGCATAATAAAAAATATGTACGTTTCCGCAGAGTATATATAAACTAAATCTGTCATATGGAGTGCGAACATAATATTTATCTCAATCGTGAGTGTAAATAGGCGCGTCGTGGTTGATATAGGGGTGTTTTGCTCAAACCTACTACACATGAATTGATAGATACCGAAACAAAACAAAAAATTTCGTCAAAAATGCGACAGAATATCGAAAAATATGATAGTAGGGGCGAGAGTATTTCTTCCGTAAGTCTGTCAAAATATAATCGTTTTTCAAAAACCTATATATATATGTATTCTGAAAGAGGAGATCACGGGACATCTTTCTATAATAAAAACTCAAGTTCGATGTTTTTTCGAAAAATCGGATTGTCTGAGAGTGGGCTAAGTGAACATCATGAACTTTTGTTTCTCAACACAGGGAGTTGTAACATATGATTAATTTTTAAATCAAAAGATTGAGTAAGATTATTGATGGTTTGATTTTCCATGTATGTGGAAGGTAATTATAGATCGATGAGATATCAATCGTATGTCTATGTGAAATTTGACTGATAAACAAATAAAGACTTGAGAGAGATAAAATATTCTTCAATATGACTTTTCTGGTAGAATAATTTTTAAATATTTCCCTAAATGGAACGTCTACATACCCTGGCATCTTTTGAAAGAAAATAAGACAGCAGAATGAGACCATTGGAATGCATATTATTCATTGAAAATATAAGTCATCGGATATGTTTAAACAGATGAGCCAATATAATAGAGATATTTATCATTGAGTTCCATGCAACAGATCAGTATTTGTAGCCAACGAATTTCTCAGTACATTAATGTCTAATATTTTAGTCGATAATTTTACGGCAAGATTTTGTTTAATTCCTTTAACTTTATATTCATCTCAGGTAAAAAGCAATGATATGCATATCGAATAGCGTATTTTTGACTGATGTATTTTATCTCGATATACATACTAATTTAACTTAAACTCCAAACTGAAGTTAATTGGGAGTAGAACTATTGATCGATGATTCGTCTGTGACGGATAGTCGTTTGACTGAATCAGTTCGCATTCGTTCACTTACAATGATTAGATGATTTTCGTATAAAACGAACTAACTCAACTTTTTGGGCTCATTTTTCGCATGTTCATCATAATTCATGATCATTTTTAAGTAACAACACTTTAATGGACATGTTGTATGTGTGTTGGTGTTAACTCTATTTGGTGCTCTGCAACATAGATAAATTATTTTTAATCGAGTTTGATCATTCATTCGCAGTGTATTTTCTGGTTTAATTAAACTTCGTTACCTTGTCACATGCATACCTCAAACACCATCAAAATGCTCTAACTTGAAAATTGATGAGTTAGCTGTAAAATACTATCTGATCGGTTGAAATACAAGAATGAAAAAAGTCGTGTGACAAAGTTTTCACATGCTTTCTTAAAAATAAAACTCCGATAATACGTTTGACATCAGTAATGCCTCTTTAACACATAACTGTACGCGATAATCGAATTGTCATCGTCCCTTTATTACGTTTTGCATGTGCCAATTTCATTTGAAATTGTTATTTATCTTATCTAAGTCTAATTATTTACTTTGAAGTAATCAAGTCAAATGATAAGAACTGAAACCTTGAAAAACAAATGCGTGCTATTATCATTTGAATTAAGATTTGATTCGTATCCCGAACATGTCAGTAGTCGTCAACACTGAAATAGATTTTTCTAAAGAAGAGTCGTTTCAATCAGTGTTAAATTTTTTGGTGAGTCATTCATCATGCTCGAATGTAATTGTTAATCAGCGAGAAGAATATTATTATTATTTAATAGAAAGAAAGTCTTCCAGAATCACTTCGTCTATGGCAACTACTCATTTATATACAACGAGGCTTCATCACTAAAGAACATATATGGCCACACAAATTATTTGTTGATAATCACGATCAAATCACATGTGTCATACTCGTGTATTCTCCACTTGGCTTCACGATTGATTATTGTCTATTAGATGAAAGTAAAGACACAAGCAGAAGGTACATTTCATTCTTTTGTCAGCAGAATAATGATCATGTACTAATGTCTCTACTCAAACAATGCGTTCCATGGAATCGTGTAAAAACGATTGTTTTCTTGGACAATGATGATCGTTTTTCAACGGCCATCAAAAATATGGTTCAAGAGGAAAACTTTGGAGATTTGAATATGAAGTCCGCGTCTCAAATGGAAATCGATCGAGAAACATTCGAAACGACCAACGCAAGCATAATGCATCATATTCCACCAGGTAGATGAAGAAATCATAAAGTATGTACCTTTTCCTAGGATATGTCCTCCACATTTAGCGTTGCCACAAAAATGCAGCTGATTTATCTAGTTCATTTGATTAGACGATTTAACGCGTGTGGAAAAGAAGTTGTTCGAATTGTCTATGGACGTCTCTATTATACGACTATTCTACCCAAGCAGACAAACATTGGGAAAAACGCGTTTAAACGCACAATCGGGAACGCCGATTGTGAGTCACTAACGCTCATTAAAAAAACGCAAGAAACACGTTTTTTACGCAGAATTTTCACTTTCGGAGCGTGAAAACGGAGAAAAACTCTAGTTCTTAGCGTTAAAACGCACAATTATTCGATGACTTGAAAGCCAATGCGTTTAAACCATCAGAATTAGAGTTTTTATTCGTTTTCACGCTCCGAAAGTGAAAATTCTGCGTAAAAAACGCGTTTCTTGCGTTTTTTTAATGAGCGTTAGTGACTCACAATCGGCGTTCCCTATTGTGCGTTTAAACGCGTTTTTCCCAATGTTTGTCTGCCTGGGTAATATAGAAATTTTTAGATATCGTAATTCGACGCTTGTCCGTATCCGATGCACCAGTGATTAATGACTTTTGGGAAGGCAAGTCACAGTTTTCGCTCTGTTTAATTCAATACGAAATCGAACATTTACCAGCATTTGGTGAGTTTTCAATTAAAACAATAAAAAAAAATAATTTTCCTAATCTGGATAAGTTATCTTGATGTTTTTAGGTGCATATCATAATGGAAAATTAGTGAGTTGGTGTTTAACGAGATTCTGTGGTTCTTTCGGTGTTATGTTTACGATTCCAGAATTTCGCCGACTTGGTCTTGCATCTCTGGTGAATGTACACTTAGCTTCAGAATTGTTGAAGTTACAAGAACGTGTCTACGGTTATGTGTTTAACGAAAACACAACATCGTATAACATGTTAGAAAAGTTGGGCTATCGACGAACATCAACCACCTGTTTGGCTTATTTAATCACAAAATAAAACACAGCAACAAGCACGACTCATGCCACTTGTTTTTGATCAAACAGATCGACTGAGTAGAAGCGAGAATTATTTTTACTATAGATCCATTCCAGAGTGTGGGTGCGATTGTACGATGTATGTAGGAAGTAAGAACTATAATGTGAGTTCCCATCAAAGTTTCACCATTCAAGATTCAGATAAACCCATGTATATATGAGTGATTGATTGAAGTAGTATGTATCTATACTCAACCGTAGTTTGAAGATTAGTTTTTACAGCCTAATCTTCGATTGTCTATTATTACCACTTTTTAATCTTTTAGAAAATATAAGCAATATACGCAAAACGTAGGTAATTCAAACGTTTATCAATTTGGAGCGAATCTATCTAGAGAATGGTAATAGAGAAGGACTTGTAATTGTTAAGAAATATGTAAGTACATTAACTTCACGGTTTGAGCAACAATCGTTTAGTTACTTGAATTTGACGAGTAAAATACTGGTCGGGAACACAGAGAGCAAAAAGACTCTCAGTTTTTCGTGAGTACAAAAACAAATGATAAATCTTATGAATCATTCTATATCAATGAATTTTAATAGAGAGAATCTTGTAACTGAAGGTTAGGATTACCTTTTAGTGAAAACAAAAGTTCACAATTGTTTTTATGTTAACAATGCTTCAAGATTTGTTCAATTTTAAAATAGTGTTCAAATTATGAAAACATCTAAAATAGCGTTTTCAAGACATTCTTGCACAAAAATGCTGACTTTTTGTTGGTAACTTCTGTTTTTTTTTGTCATTCTTAGGAAAAGATAGATAGATCGAAGTAGAATATACGAAAAATATAGAACTTAATAAAGATTCATTATCTTCTCCAACAGATAGAAAGGACAAGTAGTCATTTCAGTTTTAATGAAAATATCATTCGACAACGTTTGTTACTTGTTTAATTTTGAAATGTCGAACTGTATTTATGTTGTCGAGTGAAATCACAAAATAAATTCTTTATTAGTCACAAAGAATCCTGAAACTATCATCTTTGTTTGACGTATGTTATTGCAATTGATATAAAATGAACTTGATGAAAACTTTGACATGGAATTAATATCCATTGAAGAAACAATAGTTCAATGTGAAGTAACTAAAATGATCACTAAATTGAGTAGTAGATGTATTGCATTCTTTACTATGAATGACTAAATGGTAAATATTTACCAAAGTCTTATTTCGTAGCACACCAACATGATCATTGCCTATACTTTGATTCACGTGTTTCAAAAGTATGACATTGCATCTTTCTAGAAGAACAATTTCATGATTTTAAAATATCATATAACCCATCGTTTCTGATTGATTCAAGCATAATTTGCAATTTTATTTCAATTAAAACTACTCATATTCAAATAAAAATCGAACTCACTTCTATGAATACTATTCATATTCTTAATCTTACGCTCGATTTCTTCTTGTCGACTTGTTGTTTTCATTAGTATATAGTGATCTTGGTAAACAAACAACCGATAAAGAAAAGAATCATTAAGAATGAAGAAAAATTACAGACTGACTGAGATTTCATATGACAACTGTCATAAAACTCTGGACCTAGTGTACATTGAATCTCTTCGATGATAGACATAAAACACACTGTGGAATAGATGTCACCTAGTAGTTGTGCACGAACAATGCCTGATGATAGAGTTAGTCGATGTGACAGTTCGTTAGCTAGACCGGGAAATGCCCATTCATTCGCATTGCTTATTAATAAATCAACGAGTTTATCTTGTTCGATGTCTGTCGTACATTCAAGTGGATTAATAATGGCATGAGCTATAGTATCGAAGTCGGGTTGTACACGTATTTGATGTAGAAGGTACAAATGAATTTCAGTTTGGTTATTGATGATCGTGCTCGAAAGAAGGTAACTGAAATAGCGAAGCGGTTGATAGGGTTCAATTTCGGATGCATTTAACTGCACAACAGTCAACGGAGGCCACACTATTTCGAGTGTAATATTGCATAAATATTGTCCACCTTGCTCAAAATTACCGATGTATAGTTGAGCAGAGAATGATGTTATATTTTTGTTGAGTAAATTATTCAATGACCATAAACCTGGCAAGATAGTCCACTGATGATGAAGAACACTAGTATCTTTTGGTAATGGTAAAGAATTCACTTCAGGACTTGTAACTCGTGCCATCAAGACCAATTGAAATTCATGTGGCGTACGAAACATAGGCTTATGAAAAATCCAAACAAGACCTAAAACATGTGACGGTAATAATACGAATCCATGTTCAGACATCCGTCCGTTGAATGGATATGGCGGCAACTGAGATGGATTCGGATACACAATAAAATCATTAAAATAGGCTCGATGTCGTTGATCGAATCCAGATCTCTGCTGCTCTTGTAATTCATTATTGAGTTGATGCAAATGTTCCAATGACAAGTTGAGACGATGTTCTTGTGACTGATACGTGGCACCGATTGGATAATCAACTTTGTCTTGTTGAGTCATTTCAATATGTGCACCGAGAATAGTACTGACATGAAGTTGATTTGACTCAATAAAATACAATAGACGTTGAATCGAATCGACATACATCAAAAAATTAGCGATATACAAACGTCCTGGTAACAATGTATCACCTGTAATCAGCAATTCAGTTGCACAATCGTAAATGGCTATCGAAGCATTTTCATGGCCTGGTATAGGTACGATGGCTATTTGACGTTGATCGTCAAGTGCAAACGTACCAATTGAATATGGCCAGTTCAATAGGTTGAAAAAGAAACTAACATCTTCTACAGTCGTACCTACAACTGTGGTAAACAATTGATTTTTAAATTGATCGTCACCTGCAATATGATCGAGATGATTATGAGTATGAGCAACTACTAGTTCGAGATCTGCACGTTGTTTATTGTTGTTCGTACACCATTGTTCGATAATAGTTTCAACATGTTTTCGAATAGGAAATGAAGCCGATGAAACAGTTGCACCACTGTCGATGAGTAAAACTTTTCGTATTCCAAAGAGAAGATACATGAACGGAGCTTCATAATTAATACACTTATTTTCGCGTAATATAATTGTATCATTATTTAAAAAGAACACATCCAAATCTGGTTCTTTTGCTGTGTGATAGAAACAATTAACGTGTCCACTTGTCCAGTTCGTTGGTAATTCGACTCGATGGTACGCATGAGTATTCTGAGGACACGTAAATAACATGTTAGAATATGCTACGAGGCCACTACACAGAAGAATCAGTGAGCGAAACATGTTCAGGAACATAGATAAGATGTATACGATCTGAAACAGAAGACAAACAATTGATGTCAATATTGTGTTCTCGTCTAATATTGAATAACGATATTTGATGGATAACCTCATTATTGATTAGGTGTAACATGACTTAGAGTGATAATAAATAAGATCAATTAGACATTATGACGACTATACCTTGTTGATTACAAGTAGATATTTTATTCTAGTCCTATTCACAATTAGGAATAGAATACTTTGAAAACTTATCGGTAGCCTTTTTCTATACATTGCATTTCACACTTCTGTTTCATATGAAATGAACATTTCCTAATAATGTAAACCCATACTGTTGGTCTATAGTAGGATAGATATTCAGAAAATGGACGGCAATAGACTGCTAAAATAATGAGAATAGTTTACAAGGAATACTTTTGTACGATTCATGACGAATTCGACATAAAACGTGACAGAAAGAATCATCGTATAACCTTTAAAATATATCTTGATCTTATTCATATGAGAGATAACATTGTACTCTTGTTTTTTGTTGTTTTGAAATTTTCTTCTCTTTCTGTTATTTACAAGGTATTTCATAATGAAAATACAAAAATAAGACATTTTCAAATCAATTTTATATCAATATGCAACACATCGTATATTTTCACTATCTAGAAGGCAACAGAAAAGTTACGATTGTATATTATGGATAGAAGTAACGGTAATTTGTAACTATCGTTCTTCAGCAATATGATCATCAACCATAATTCTTAATCGAATATGAGTTTATTGGATTTTGGTGAAAGACTCGAATTTCATCCTCATACACATTTATTGGACTTGATCCAAAAATCTTTATTTCTCGGTACCCGCTGTCAATCGAAAGCATAATGAATAGATCGAATTGTACTTGGTTGAACACAAAAACATATTTGTATTCTCGACTATAGCCTATGTGCTTATGAATGAATCGATAATAATCGGTCACAAGTCTAGAGAACTGAGTATAAACTATTTAATCAACGAAAATTTATCATAAATACCGAAAAATTCAATTCTACAATTCTGAATTACAATCTTATTGATTCGCAAGGATATTGAATAGTAAAATATTGCTATGCCAACATTTAATATAATTAAATTGTAAAACGATCAAAGATTATAATATTTATAGGGAACAGACTAGCACACAATATTGATTTTTCAGCTCTTCGTCGTTGAGTTCATCTAAGTGAACACATAGACGACAGACTGTAATTACAGTCTATAAAATCTGCACTCAATCGTATTCGAACGACTTGTTACATTTGCAATTGATTCGCCGTGTAATCATATAAAAATATCGATGTTCAATTTATGAATACATCTCAAGTTAAAATACCTTAGAAATATGTCTATGTATTAATCGATCTTCCACTTGTAATACACCAATACTTTCGATTAACTAGAAAGCCATTGAAACAATTTAATTAATTCTATGCACTGTTGTGCATACGGTATAAACGAGAAAAGTAGAAAAAGTTAATTTACTTACAGTTATAGTTTATTGTTTTGCACTCAATACTTTGATATAACACAATGTATTGTTTTCTTTTTCGTATCAATGATTTCCATATGATTGTAAGATAATAGTTTCTGATAAGAAAAACAAGAGAAAATCTATTGAGAATTATGTCGAGAGAAAAGGTTATTCTAATCGTCATTTAGAAGGATAGTTAGGATATTGTCTCTATGATTTTTCCATTAAATACATTGATTGTTTGATGAATAATCAACAAGCTGAAGATGGAAATACATCGATCATTTTCTAGAAACTAATGAATTCCATATGAATATTAAACATATTTATAGTAATTTTGATCAATAAGATTATAGCTAAACAGTCCACTTGAGAAAAATAAATCAGAAAATGCAAATATTCTAATTCTCTATAGTCTTTTCAGAAATAAAGGCCACAGAAAAAACATTTCTTCATATGTGGATCACTGGATTTAATTATAATTTTTCTGTAAATAAAGAAACATCGAGAATAGCTTGAGCGTCTATGTAGAAATATTTTACACTAATCATATAAATATTAAACTCCATGAAACATTATCACTCTGCTCTTCAGCATTGTTCGATAGCAAATATTTAATTGATTATTTACTATAATATCTTAAAGTTGCGTAAATATAGTCTTTGTCTTTGACGAGTTTAGTGTATAATATGTTAGGCGGCCAAGATTATTCAGAATTATGCATGGTAAATTTAGAGAATCTGTCGTCATGATTATTCTTTGTCAAATTTCAAGGTGTATCACAAATGAAACAATTCCACTGTATATTAATACAGTTTTTTTTACAAGAAAATCGCATTCATGGAACGCTAATATTTAATACAGAAAAAATCTATCGATGGCTATGTGTTAGCTCTGTATATTGGTAAAACATTAGATCACGAGAAAGAATGCCCATGCTGACAATGACTTAAATTTTGTTTTAGAATAAGTCTACTATTATTTGTTTAAAATATCGTTACGTTAGTTGTTTTTTTTTAAATTTACAATTATTGTTCTGAGTTATACATGAAAGATTAAATGAATACTGGCTATAGTTCTGACTACAATAACTTTCACTTGAGATGTGTTAAAAATTTGTTTCCATGTGATGTGAAAGAATAGGAGTGACACATTTTATAGAAGATAAAAACTTCTGAAAGTTGCTTTGCTGACTATAAGGAATTGTTTAAGAAATTCTTAGATACACTATGTACTCACCTATTTACTATTCAAATATAAATATCGTAGTTTAATCAGTCACAGTCGTTTAAGATTGTTAAGATGTCTACTCAATTATTGTGACTAATCGATCAATATATTTATTTCTGCTTACGTACATGATGAAAACAAAGAGAGTGTGTGTGTGTGTGTGTGTGTGTGTGTTTGTTCTACGTATATATTCATGATCGGCTGACTATCTGTGAAAAAATTAAATTAGATCCGTAAAATATGACAAGTTTCGTAGTTCTCCAACTCATTCTAGTCTTCAATATGAATTCTATATATTTTCTTACGTCGGAAAAGTCGAGATCCTACGACAGTGCTAACATATTTGCCTTTGACAGATGAGTCAAGAAACAAGTTAACTATTGTTTTCCGAATCAGTACAGTAAACACTTCGAATTATAACAAAAACTGCTAAGAATTCATAAGCAAAAATCCTACAGATGGTTTTCGATGATAGTGACCATAGTCGATACCCTTACACAATGAGCATCGTCGATGGTTCGAGAGTAATCTAAATTACTGAGAGAATTGTAAACTTTTGAGACTTTTGTACCTATTGATAGCCATGACGATATGTGTGTTTATTCTAATGAGATACAAGACAAAGATCTCGATGGTCCAAGCGATTGAACAACTGTTTATATTCATTCAAATTTCAAGAATTTAACTAAAATCAGAGGTATTTATTTTGTATTCAGTTTCAATGAGCAAATCTTAGTGTCAATCATGTATCTGCTTAGGATCCTAACCGAAATATAAGAGAGAATATTGCTCCAGATTTTCTCAAGTTTCAGACAGGATTCGATCAACCGATGCAATTGAATCTAACGACACTCACAACAAGAATGCAACAGCTGAATTTAAAGTGGATTAGGCTATCAATCAATATCAGATGAACCTGCATATACATCGAACAGCACACACTGTTCTCAGAATGGTTTCTACCTTCGAAAAAGTCGTCAAGCACTAAGAATCCTCATTGAATTCTATTTCGAACTCTGTCAGGGTCTTGAAATACTGTCGGTATATGCGTTCTCTAAAATTCAGACGTTTCCTCAGTACGAATAGCGAATCATGAAAGGATCCTTACAAGTTCTGTTACGAATCTGGCACGGTAAAATTAGCAACTATCTCATGTGAAAAGAACGACCAAAAAATTAGATTTATTATTATTTTAACGTCAATAATCACAAGAAATTCATTAAAGTAGAATAATAATAGTAGCATTATAAAAGATTTTTAATCAAACAAATAGTCAATTATAATCTGATTTTTTTCTGACTTTTTTTATATGAATAATCAATGGCATTTAGAAACAATTGTTGCATCCATTATAACTGATTATGGCTAATGAAAATTGATTCTGAATCAATTAAAAATCGATTACAATCATACACATATTGAATCGATTGTTCATCGATTCATCCTTGATTAAAATCAATCGTCATCAATTCGATTTGATTAGTATACTTGAAAAACTGTGATTTCGAGTAAAATCAATTTTAATTAGATTTTGTTCACGAAGAACTCCTAATTAGAAAAAACGGTCATGCATTTGTTTTAGAATCAAGTGATGATCCGTTTACATGTTCCATGATAATGCCAATAACAGATTATTGTGGCAAAAGAATTCCGCCATAAATTACTACTAATAATCAATGTTTCTTCTGTGTCAATTGTATTTACAATCAGATCACATTTCACAGTATGAATATATTGGACACGAAAAACTCGAGCCATGACATCGTTTGCTATCGGTTGTTGATTTTATTTCTTTTGCAAGATCAGTAAGAAACCAATAGACTTCAAATTTGTTTCCCCGTACTACTTCAATGGCATCAATCATTGAGTTTGTCACCGAAATATGATGATGACTTCTTCATTACATACAAAGAAGAACAGAAAGATTTTTACAGCAATCGTTACAAACGACATGATTGATACTGACTGAACAAATCGTTATTAGTATTCTTTTTACAGAAAGAATTATTCTAACGTCTCTCTAATTTTCTTCTTGTAAGGATAACTTCTTACATAAAAGTCATATGAGAATTAGGTTAAATAAAGTTTAAGTTTAAGTTTTGAAGAACAAAATTCAGAAATTTTTATGATTTATTCATCGTGAAGATTCAGACGTTTTAATATGGAATGAAAATATTTTATTAAAGATTTCGATAAAACCTTTATTGAAGTCTATTGTTAAAATTCTATCATGAACATTATGGTAAGCAACGGTGTATTCGAATAACTTCATTACGGAAATTTCGTACGAAAAAAGAATCGTTTCATAACTAAACTTTCAGAATGAAAGCGACGAGACATGCATTAAAGTAGCCGTGTATCACATCCGAATTCTTTTTATACCAATTTAGTCCTCTACTTGACCGGATTCCAAGGCTATCTGAAAGAGAGAGATTATCAATTATTTTATGACATGTGTAGGGATATTGTACACTGTTGGACTTTCACCCACACTTTCCGGGATGTTATCATTGTTGATCAATGATTCATCTCTCTAGATCCATCTCTATCAAAGTCCTAATAGTTTTTCTTGTGATTGGCTGAATGGAACGATTCAGATATTGAAGTCCAAAGTAAATACTAAAAACAAAACATGCGCCGATCCAATATGCATAATGTATTGCCTTATGTACCATACGTGATGAGAATACGACATCTGTAACTTCGAATCTTTAGAATACGTCAATGGTTCATCTCATATTTAACAGAAATAAAACTAACATTATCATTTGATCGTTTTACGTTCCATGTGCTGCTGTCGTTCTCATTGTCTTCTAAATAGTTGCTATTGATCCAGTACCTGCATTCAAGAGTAGCAAGACTCAGTGTGAGGTCAACATTTGGTTTGGCAATCAATCGATTGAATGTTGCACAGCTGGACCACCCAACTTGACGATTTTAGCGGTCAACTACACAGGTGGATGTAACTCTGATTCCTCTAAAGGTAAGTGGTGGCATTCGTCTTTGGGTGGACTTCGAAAAAGCACGCGTTCAAGAGATGGTCGGTTTTCTTGCTGACGGTTGCTCTCTTGACAAACCCCCAATGTTCTTCTTAGCGGAGCCACTTCTTAAGCTCGGATATTGTGGCGTCGTTTGTATGTTTGTCATGCTCTACCCAATGGCGTCTATGCGTGTGAACTGCAATACGACCGTAGCATAGACGTTTCTTTTTTATTTTCTTGACATTTATTTTCTGATAAAAACAAATTGAGCTAATAAGAGCCTTGTTAAATCTTATACCTAAGTATTCTTATCAATGTAAAAAAGCGGTCGAAAAATCGGAATCATTTTCGTTTTCATGTCAATCATCACGAAACGTTGATAAAATGAGCCACTTTCTAATTAAGTTATAAAAAGTAAGCGTTATATGTAAATAGAGGTGCTGACAAAGTGTATTAAGCGGACATAAGTCAGAAAAAATCGGATTAGAATTAATTCTTTGGTAACTAATATGTGATTTGTTATAATGACACTATTATAAATTTACTTTAAACATGTTTCGACACAAAATAATTTATTACTATTCGCTATTTTGTTTCGAAAAATGTTTAAAGTAGGATTATAATTAGTGAGATTATCATAGACTTTTAACAACAAAAAAATCAATTATAATCCAACTTTTGTGACTACTTTTTAGATGGGTTCGTCAAGGAAGTAATTAGTATAAACATTCTTTTTTTCTTACTACCTGGTAGAATAATATTATAACTTCAGAGAAAACAACATGTATGTCAATAAATATCCTTTCAATCTAATAGTATTCAGAACGCCTCTCGAGATTAATCAACCGTAGTCTCACATCCATATCCTATGACCTAGTGTGTTTAGATTCGACCGATTCTCAATTAAAAAAGAATTGTTTTGAAAACTTATCGGTGAAAATTTATCAGGCGATTGAAAAAATAAGATGTCCTAATGTTCGTATAGATTTTTTATTTATTGCAATAGTTATCCATGTGAAATTGTGTTACAGATCAATATCTATTACGAATATCTGTTTTCTTCTTTTGGATAAATGAATGATTTTTTCCAAAACTACTTTAGAAAGCCTATAAAACAGTCAATCAGGCGACTGTTCGTACAGTATTCTATTATGCCATTCATGCACGAAAGACCTCGATTATTGATTAATCAAATAGAGACAGAGAAGAGAAATTGTGTGATTCATGTTTAAGCAAAAACAAAAAGAAGGTCATGAAAAATATCTCGTGAAATAGAATGTATGATTAAAAAGTACATGTTTTAATGTAAATTAATGCTTTGTAGAATTCGTATACAGAAAAAAATTTTCGAATTTGAAACATGAATCAAATTACAAGTAGTTTATTTTCAAATGAAAACTTGAACCCAGGTGAATGAATCCGATATGATTCAGAGAGATGGACAAAGCTTATTTGATTAATTGGGTACTAATTAACGTCTGGCGATATTAATAAAGATGGGTCAACAACTCGCATGAGCTTCCAACCAATTTCTACCCTAGGATCCCAAAGTCATCACGTCTCTCAAAATCCGATAGAATTTCGTAGAATTTTATGAAAAAACTCGATTCAATTCAATTGGATTCCTATCGAATCGTATTATCGGAATGATTCTACTTGGAAGCTAGTAGCATAGTAAGTGATTTAATTGAAATATATATATATATATATGGACTCATCACATAACATTTCATTGAAAAAAATTAGGCAATCCTAGAAAAGATTTATTTTACGAGTTAATTATTAATTCCATGACAGAATTTTCTTTTGTTTTTGTAGTCGAAAAACAAAGTTGACACATGGGAAATAACGAAAACGATTTTTTGTATAACTCCAATTTATACAATGGAATTGCTAAGATGAATTCAAGTTTTTTCTGCGTGCTTTGACATTGTAACTGCAGTTATGTAATGCGTAATCTTTGTACTTACACAGAACGCAAAAAAAGAAAAAGGAAAAGAAATGTGCAAGTAAAGGTTGATTTTGCCGAGTGTTTTTCTTTTCTTAGCATGAGATAGAAAAGGACGATCGGAGAAAACACAAGAACGAAACAAAAAAAAAGAACCGCTTATGTAACATGTTCGATGCATATATTTATAAGTTGCAACGGGTTATTCATAGTCTTTTTATATTTAACAAACCTTATACAACAACAAGACATGGCTGCAGCAGTTAAAGTCGGTGTGGAACTGGCTACGTTTGGTGCTGGTTGTTTTTGGGGTACTGAAAAATTTTTTCGCAAACAATTCGGATCTAATTTAATATCAGCTGCTGTCGGTTATATGGGTGGTGGTTCGAAAGCGTCATACGAAGATGTTTGTACTGGAACAACAAATCATGCTGAAGTTCTACAAGTGTCGTATGAACCAAATAAACTAGCATATGCTGATCTAGTTCATTTTTTCTTCCGTATGCACGATCCTACTACTTCGAACCGGCAAGGCAATGATCGCGGTACTCAATATCGTTCTGTTATCTTTACTCATACTAAAGAACAGCAGAAAATTGCCGAACAAGTACGTAATGAAGTACAAGCTAGTGGTAAAATCAAAGGACAAATAGTAACACAAATAATACCAGCTGACGGCTTTCAGTTCTTCACGGCCGAATCCTACCATCAAAAATATCTAGAAAACAATCCTGATGGTTATTGCAATCATAGATTGTATTATTAAAATTCTAACGATGAAGAACTTAACGGTATATTTTTTGTTAAATAAATCATCATATGAATCATCGATCATATAAATAGAAAGATCTTTCTTCTGATTAAGAAACCATTTTAAATTCGTAAATAAACAGCCATAACGGTAATGGTTAAAATTTAATACCTTCGAAATCATACTATGCAAGTAGAACTATAAGAATTTAATATTTGTTCACTGTTGATTGTTACAGATGACTTTCTTGGTTTTTTGAGACATTATTCTCTCCAGATAGTTTGACTTTTAAAAGAGATACGTAATCAACATCGTTGTAGGGAATATTTATGTTATGTTGGCTTACTTCTGTTCTTGAATCTTGACCACCAAAGTATACTGTTTGTGTTCGAAGTAAAATATCGACATCCCATTCAATGCACTTATAGATAGTTGGTACGCGTAATATCCAATAAATTCATGATACTTGTTCTCTTATGAATTATATCAAATGGATCTTTTTCTAAAGATCTTAACGTGTTATTCTCAAAGAAAAACTGTTCGATCTCTAGGAATAGGAAAGTTTGTATCGCCATTAATTCAATGATCTAACTACTGTTGAAAGCAAAAACTAGTCTTTACGAAATCCACTTCTTTTTAGAATTCGATTAATCCATGATGATGTCTGCCAAAAGAATATAATGTAATCATACTTCATGTATTTATATAGTTCTTTCTCTAGGAACATAGTTTTATGTCGTATCTATATTAATATTATCTCGAAATAAACAGAAGAGGATACACATCGGAAAAGTTTCTTTTTCTTTTGAAATCATTAGTTATAAAAACGAAACTTCGTAGAGAAGTAATAAGAAAGAAAACCATGATAATTAGATTATCGATACTTTTCACTTCAAATTGAAACATTCACGTTTTTAACTTTCGTTTTTTCGAAATCTTTGTCGCAGAAAAGAGCTAACATTGATGAACACGGAGTCTCCTTCCTAATTAAGATACACGATAAGAATTCAAAATTCTTTATCTATCATTACAATTGGTCAATTAGCATTTATATGAAATTCTCTACTAGAAAGATTGAATTGCAAAGAGGGAACATGTTCCTAATCAATATTATCAAGTGATGATATGACGTTCTTTCTGATTCATGGTTTTTTGTTTTGATCAACTATATCAACAATGATTCTATATAACCAAGAAAAACCTGTAACTCATGTTTACAGCTCTATTCGTTCCGAATAACCATGTTGAACTTTAAAGAAATAATTGACTTTTGAAGCAATCGTTTTTTCTTCTTCTTGGGACACAACTTTTGATCAAACAAAGAAATGCTTCGATTTTGATTTGCTTAGCTTCAACAGCTATTTTCGAAGAAATATTTTCTTAGTGTTTATTTATGATATCATTACAGTACACAATCTTAAATCTATATACAAGTCTTTAAATAAAAATCCATAAAGAATAACGCAGTAAGAAAATTCAAACAGGTTGGCATGGATGGGATACGAAGTCATGCATGCAAAACAATATCAACGAATAATAATATCTTAATAGTGTGTCCATGAAAAAGAAGGAAAAATTATACAGTACCGTAAAGATTTTATACTGAGTGAATTTATTATAAATTTTTACGTTGAGAATCCATTTACTCTTATTACTTTTGTCGAACTTATTCATTTCGATCATAGAACAGACATTGGACAAGTAGTCAATGATAACAAATTGAAATCATCTACAGAAATGATCTGTACGTTTCATATGCAGTTACACACAGATAGCAATCAAAATTAAATAATTTAATCAAACTAAATGAAAACTGAAGGAATTATTTCACATTGAAAATTCTAACATATGTTCCATTAGCCGTATCATTACATTTAACTAAAATTCAATATATACATTTTAAGAATTAATTATTGTCGAATGATTTCGTACGAAACATTTCATTAAATTCACTAGAAAAAAAATAAGATGCGTATGAGGGAGACAAACTCAATCGAACAGTCGATCACTACAAACAGCCACTAATCAGCATGAAAGACGTTTACATAAAGCTGTTTCTTTTTTAAATTTTTATCTAGTTTAAAATTTCCTAATGAAATTTTCACGCTCTTCTTTTAAATGTATTTTCAGATTTTTTCCTCGGAATTAATTGGTTCACATTTTGACTTGTGATTCATTATGCGTACTGTCACAGAATAGAACACATGAAAGTTTAGAGAAAAATTAGAAAAGTAAAACCTCTTATAAGAACTATTCCTACAAAATATTGGATATAATTGATAACAAGCTTATTTTGATTTTATCAAAATTTATAGTCTACAAAAGTCATTACCACTGTATTAATTTTATTGTAGTGCATACTCCATGAGTTTTTAATATTAGAAAAGAAATATTCTAAACATATACATATACCTAATGAGAGCATGATATTTTCAATGAAGATAACTATAATTTTGATTCTTCCCTACAAAATCGATGATACACACGAACTTGTGTAGGGACTGTTTGCGAATTGAAAATATCTAATCAAATTAATTTTTATCTCCTGATTGACATAGGTAATAGTTCACGTGATGTTTATGGAAATGCACGTTTTTTAAGTGTTATTTTTTTTCTTTTTGAAACAACTAGTTGCTATCAGTCATGAATATGAAACTATATGAGAGTTTTCATGTGTTCAGTTCACTTTTATGATGATTTGGAATGATTAAGAATTGTATGTATATATGCATAGTGTCAATATTCAACGCATGAATGAATGATTATCGTAATGTTTAGATTATGGGGAGCACAACTCATCCCATAAAAAAATCGGCACCGCAATATTTGGTTAGTAAAATTGATGGAACGATCAGTAATGCAAAATTTTCAGTCCGCTCCCCACAAAATAGAAGCCCACCCTTGAAATCGGTACTGACTGATTCCCAGGGATTCGGAATTCATGAGAACCCATAGGAATTCAACTAGACGCAACAAGAAGCTATGAGTAGAGCGGATATCAGTCGCGTCCGATATGCCTTTATTGATGCAGCCGCACTATGTTTTACATAGGGCTTATTGCCGCATGTAGGTAATTCCGAATCCATGGAAAGTAACAATTACTGATTTCGACGGGGGTATCTATTCTGTGGGAATCGGACTGATAAATCATAGCGCAAACGAATTTGATAGCAAAGGATTCGTATTTCGTTTCATATTTAATCAGTGTCATCTATATATTAATCACATCATCAATGGTTAGCATGAGAATGTATTGAATTCCACTGAAATAATTCTACAAACTAGAGAATTTCGATAATTCATTGAGCATTTGCGCATATATGATACTGATTTCATGAATTATTGAGTATTGATCCTATATAACCTGCCTCATATTGATACGTATAGATCAAATCGTATAATTGCTTCAATCTGATTACATTTTCGTATGCAAAACATAATTTCTATCTGCATGGGTCAGATTTGTGCATTGATACCTACTCATGACACCTTATATTGACTAGTACTAACACTTATCTGCATTAATCAAAACAAAGAATACGATTCGATGGAAAGACCACGTATTTCACGTGACATTATTGATGCTATTCAATGTTTCTTCGATAGATTATGCTCGATTCGCGAGTTATTTTTTCCTAATAATGATAAAACTTACCTTGTGACAAGATAAAATTGGATTATGTATGACGACCAATCTTTACTATTGTAGTAATCAATTCTGTGGTTTAAGTATAAGAAAATTGATGATACGTCATAGGTTTGTATACTATTTTTTGAAAATATGAAATAGTAATCTAGATAAATAAAATGTTGAACAAATTATATGTTTTCGATTTATTTTATCGAACTAGTTGACCTTGAAACGAAACTTCATTCTTAGATGAAATTATCATCCTGTTTATTGATGAACATTCGTGCAAAGTTCACATTTCGTTTTACAGTAGATTGTCTCTTACACACGTCATATATATGAACTAACAAAATAAGAAAGAACAAAATAAACTTAAAATCCTTTCAGACAACATATCGATTTAATTGATCAGATCAGAAGTATAATCTATGTCGTTTTAATTATTTTCCATGAATCTCAATTTAAATCACATATTTTTAAATATTCGTAAATAAATATTTACAACAGAGATGTAAATCATTAAACAATAGTTGATAAGAATCATTCATTTTGAGTACATATGTTTAGTTGAAACATGTGTCGTCTACCAATAGTCGAGTTTATAATGCGAGTATTGCATCAGTCCATTGCCAGTTCTTTGAGTGAATAATATGTTATCATGTCAACAGAATTCTATCTAAATAGCCGATAAAGTCATGGATTTTAGCTGTAAAATTTTACAACAAGATATCAACTAATATAAAAGAAATTCAAGTGATTTTTACATACTATAATCATGATTTCGTCGATTTCTCAGTAACTATGTAATAGAAGTATAAGAGTCTATATGTGACAAACTACATATAAGAAGAAAAGGATAGTTTTGAATATTATTATAAGTTAGTCCTAAAATTTCATGGTTTTTCGAACATCATACTCGATTATGATCAAAACCTACGCATCGTTTTTAATCTACGGATGATTATTTTTCTATATCATGCGAAAAGATTTATGAAGGTAGTAACCAACTGATTGCGACGTTTTTATGACAAATTTACAAAATCAAATGAAAATATAGTTGAGTTCGTATTCAAGTTTTACAGTATCGTATTTTTGTGAGCAACTATCTTAGCAGTATTGAAGGTAAGTGAAGCATTAGCTTCAGCAGAGTCTTGTTCAATACTATTGTAACGTTTAATTAGTAGAGAGACATTTACAATAAATCATTCTTTCATATTTACTTGAAGTAAAATACGAGTTTTATATCTAATGAATCATTCGTTTTTGTATTATAGATATTACAAAGAAGCCAAGGATGATTATTTTCAAAACAAAAAACAATAAATAAAGAATCCGTATACAACAGATAATAATTCTGTTTGTTTTGCTTTTTTTGGAAAACATCCTCTAGTAATTAGAAATTTATTAAATAAGATGAAAAAAACGATAAACATTTTTTTACATTGATTTTGTATTAAATATTCTCATAGAGCAGTTTGTACTTAAGCATGAGGAATACAAATTTCACTTGTTAATAGTAATCACCGAATAATATTCAGATGATTGGAGAATACTTAGGGTTTTTTTTTCTACATGCACTATCTAATAGCTTTCTGTTCTTATTAAATATGACGCACAAGCATTCGTCTTATGCAATTCAAACGATGAAAAATCAATCGTTTAATGCTATTTAGACGAAATGCTGCTCAGAAAACTTGTCGTGTCTGAAAGTTCGTCTCATGTAACTATGTAAAGTACTTATCAGATCTCTTTTGCAAATATTCAGTAAGACAAAATGACCTCTGTTAAAATTATCGTTCTGTACTTAAGAAGTAAAACTCTATTTGAAAGTGCTGTTTTGGCAAAATAGTATACTATTTTTGAAATATAACTATTCTTCTGTTATCGATTTTGTTAGTTATGCTCTTTCTGAATGTACCAAGTATTAATCTATGAAATTGTTTACTACATCAATTAAGTATATCAACAATGTTTGTCGTCTTGGTTCTTTATGTTTTAGGTTAATAAAAGCGTCTTGTAAGACATTTTCTAACCAAAATATATTATAAACGTCCATTATTCTCTAATTTTGTTAATAACTATATATGAATGATTTTTAGATAATTATGCAAACTTTCCAAGGCATCACTAGTAAGTCATAGAATGATTGGAATCTATTGCAACGATTTTCTTTTAGTTCTTGTCTTTATATTCAGTCCGTGTTTCTGTTTAACATCACTTTACCGATGTGATTTTGATATTGAAACATTAGCTGATTGTGAGTTTGAGACAACTCCTAATATACACAATCTAATCCGAACAAATGATCAAATCTTAGAGGAAACGTCGATTCAAGTATTAGCTGCGAGTTATGATATTCGTAAGTATTTGTCAAAATCTTATACTTACTGCCTTCATTGAACAGATAATTTGCAGATAAGTATGCGTTTGTTAAAACGTCTAATGTGGGTACATTCGATCAGACGATTTCAGTTTTGATGAAAAATGGAGACAGTAACATGCATTGTCTCGATTTTTATTATTATATCAGTGATAATTCATACGATGCCAAAATCAGTGTTGAACAGGATCAAGATTCGACGAGAGAACCTATTGCAGAGTTGACAGCAACATCTGACCCTCAATGGCAGCATTTTTTGCATTCATATGATCGACCATTATCGAACAGTTATCATGTGAGTAAAATACGTACTGACTGATGTCGCTGAACACTACCGATTTCGGTTAAATAGCATTTCATTTAAAACTTAGAAAGATATTTTGTTCGAACAGTTACACTTCAGTAAGAATCCATAAGGATTAATTGCCTATTTTTACCTGTTGCTACAACTAAAAGAAAGGAACTCGAAAATATTTTACAATACATCTACTGGAGTTTGTAAACATTTTCCTTGACATATTTCACTACTTTTATTTTATAGATCTTGTTCAAACTACATCGAAGTGGTGGTCAAGCTAACTTTTATTTTGGTTTCGCAAAAATCAATGTATTCGATGGCCCTTGTGGTATATATTACTTCGACTCTATATGTTTTGTGATTATTAATGTTGATTCTATTTTTTCTATATCGAGCGGATGAAAATACTCAAAACTTACCACAATGGTATGCATCAAACGATACGACAGATAATACAAGTAACATAAGTGAATATACTACTGTTATGAATGACGTCACGACAGATAATACAAGTAACATGAGTGAAGTTACTACTGGTATGAACGACGTCACAACAGAGATAGATACGACCATGGCTGAAACCAGTATTGCATCAAGCACAATGGCTATTACATCGAGTATCGATTCCACCAAAGCGGAAGTAACTACTATCGGATCGGATACAACTGATGGTGGATCGTATGTGACGAACACGAAATCGGAAATACCTATATCAGTAGTATCTACTGACACGGCAACCACCACCCTATCAACAACTCTTATCAATCTGCTTCTTTGTGATTTTTCTGACGAATCTTGTTTTACCGAAGGAGAAGACTTTGTAAATTTGACTGACGGATCTGAATTTATTGAAGGTGAATATTACAATACCACTGAGCCACCCAATGTTCCTCTCTCGGCAGCAAAATGGGACGGTACGCTATGGTTAAATTCTGTTAAACGACGTGTGCTTTAATAATTTCTAATTAGGTAGGACAAGTAATTCTCCAAATACATGTAAAATGCCATACGATCTCGGACAATTTACAAATAAAAACTTCACGTGGGACATGTGGTTCTGCTACAATGACACTTGTCCATCGGACAATGCAAGCGTATCAAAATGCAATGCAGGTTCGTTGTCTTATGAAAGAACTAACTAGTTGAAACTGAGTATTTTTTCTAGTTGTACTATAGTTTGACGTTGATGTTAGTTGATGACCATTATTTTTCTGTTGAAGTCTATACATTTTAAGATGAATTGCATGCTGATTTCATATCAAATTTCACCATTTCTCAATAAGATTTTCAGTATGAAGACAGTTTTTGAATACGCACGAGAAGTATTTGATGTTTAGAAATATTTTTTATCTCTGCCCATGAGTAGTAATGATGGAATTCTATGGAAACTTGATTTTGAGAGAAAAATATGTTCAACTTCATGTCGATTTATATAGAATNCCCCCCCCCCCACCTGCCCTACAATAAAAGACCTTGGGTCTTCTATTGTGTTCCAGCGTAGAAGTTTTCCAGGGGGGTCTTCTATTAAGAACCAAATTTTTGTCCAATATTTAATTTACAAGTTTTTCCAGGAAACCAAGGCGATCGTCAGCATTCCCATCGGGATTTTCAGGCTTTTAAGGGTGTCATTATCATTATGAACACATCCACTTAATATTTCCAACTGAAAACCCTAAGAATCAAACATATTTTGATGGAAAAACACATAATAAAGTCCCTAATTAGCAAAAAATTAACAATTCATTAAATGGGGTCTTCTATAACGTCAGACGAAATTTTTCTCGAGGGGGGTCTTCTATTATAGGGCGAGGGGGGGGGGCATTAGTGAGTTAAAATCAAAGTTCATTCTAACAGCGCTATTGTACATGAATAACTTCAAACAGAGGAAACATTTTTTTAAAATTTTTTATCTTGCATGACTATAATTGTGTTATTCTTGATTTATAGGTCGATACGCTCTTATTCCTTTTAACTCCACAGATCAGAACAAGACAATTGCTGCAAATGTTGATGTTGGCTCTGGTAGTCTACGCACTAGTGGAACACGGAAACAATGTCTTCGCTATTATTATTATATTAGTCCTGTAAATAATACATCGAATTCAGGTCCTGAAATTCAAGTATACATGGAAACCAATTCTACAGCAGACCGACATTACATTGATACTGTTTCTTGGAGAAATATGACATGCAACAGTTGGCAACGTCAAATTACTGAATTCAATTCATCCACAGATACTTATAAAGTAAATTATCTCACGTCACTTGAAAATGAATTACTGGCTTTTTTAATTCGATAGCTCTTGTTTATCTTTGAACTTAATAATGCAGATAATCCCAAAGATGAATCCATGAGATCAATCTATTTTGCACTTGATTACATCGAATTATACGCTAATGATTGTGAAAGTAAGTTCAATGATACTATCGAATTCTTTGTATTACAAGCGAATGAATACATTTTTTGTATTTCTATTATCTTAATGCATATTTATTCTGTTTAAAGCTGTCGCTATTACACTAAATTCATCAACAACAGCACCGACATCGCTGTCAACAGTATCCACACTAACACCTAGCCCAACATCAACAATTAGTACTGCTTCATGTAACGTCCTCTGTACCATCTTATAACTATTTTATTGACTTTGTTTTGTTTTGTTTTTAGCTAAAAATAATCTTCCTTTAATACTTGGCCTCTCATTAGGCCTTGGCATTCCAGCTTTCATCGCCATCATTGGTGCTTTAGTTTATTGCTGTCGAAAACCATCAAGGAAAAGTGATTCTATCCCGCAAGAAAAGTACAAAAGCAAAACAAGAAGATATTCAAATGATCAAAGCGATGATGATTCTCTTTATGGCGATCGTTTCTAGACGCTTTTATTTATTTATTTTTGTTCTATTTTTCAGCAGATTTTTATTATTTATTGAACACAGAAATATATTTTGAAAAATGATCTCACGAACAAAAGTGAGTATAGGCATGAGATAAATCACTGTTGAAATTCATATCTGCGACCCCATTTGAGAAATGTTTTTCGAATTGGTAGTTTTCATTTATCTACAGATACATCGGCAAATAAAATCCGATTCATTTCTCATCAACTAACATTTGAGCAGTTAAAATATTTGCTTTCGTTGAGTCAACATTCTCTAAAAGAGAAACACATGGTAGTTAATAAGTTGAGTCAGTATTATACATGTAAGGGATTTCATCTTGTCTACTGTAGACAAGTTTTTGATCATCTATAACAACAAAATGAATAAACGGTATTGTTTGGCCGAGTATTTGAATGAACAGAGGAGACCATGGCATGATATTCTTTACTCTTGAATAGGATTTACTAGCTGAGCAATCTCACCTAGCTACTTTTTACATTTTCAGTAGGATCATATGAATCATATACGATTTGCAATGGTACGAAGGAGAGCAACAAACTATTCTTAATAGACGAATACCAAATTGAAATATACATGCGTGACAAGATTTCTTTTCATTCTTTGTAAATAATTAGTCATCGAGATGTTGCCTTTAAATATTTTAGTTTTTTTTTTCTTCCATAAAATGATCGTAGTCATTTATTGACATATGATACACGTGATTAATCGAACTGACGCAGTTTTCAAACACAATGTTATGACAATAAATGAATCTGTTAAACAGATGCATGACATTATTCGAATTGATGATTTCAGTAAGTTGTTTTTTACTCAAGAACCGTAACTTAAAAGATTTTATATCGAGCCTATTCGAAAGGTACTAATCTATATCGATGAAACCAAGAAAATTTCTCAGGTCATTGATCCTTCTTGAATAGAAGTTTTATTATATTATTTTTTTTTGATCATAGTCTACTTTACTATTTTCAAAGATAGCAGAAGATGAAATACACAATCTATGATTGAAACTCTAGCAATTTAAACAGCATAAGTTTTATCGTTATCAAATATTTTCTCATTGGAAATTAAAACTTTCGTTGTATTCTCCTACCCGGAATGCATTTGTACCCAATACAAACCGGTTTTTCTTTTCGATTGATATATGTATCTGATAGTGCTTTCGAGGATTTGCGCTAAATTTATCCCGTGTTCGCGTTTTCGTCCTCTGAATAAACGTTTTAGTTTGAATGATTCGCATAAACTTATATACGAGTTATTACAATATATTAAGATAGTCTGGTGAATTATTTTAGACAACCCTCTGCTATATATAGATTCGTTGTATCTGATAGATTGCAAAACTATTTCGTTCATTAATCATTACTTTCGCACGTTGAAAATATTTACTTTAGCAAGTAATCGGAAACGTTGATAAAGACATAAACAACGATATTTGAGGAGATTATCATACAACATCAGAAAGTGAATCGTAAAAGATACAAGAATTATCATCGAATTGACAATATCGTCATTGTTTGTGGTTCGCCCTTTAGATTTTGTTTGAGTTAGTATTTATTTTTGAGTGATTCTCTGTCAAAACGTTATAATATAGTTAATCAATGGAAACCGTCATGTTATCTAGCCATTCGGTGACACTCGAGCAACATTGAATTACAATAAACGTTCATTTTCGATATCAACAGTATTTGAAAGAACAATAAAAATCTATTGGTTTCGTGAAATTATTCATGCTTTGCTCGTATACAGGAGTCAAAATATACATACGTAGTTCTCGAACGAAAATACATTCTATCTATCAATTATACTCGTTTATAAAACACTGAGTAGCATATCAAGATTGCAAATCAAAAGAATGATTGTTTGGAAGCAATTTAGGCCATCAAATTCATTTTTCTAATTTGATGATCCTACTAACTACAACGATACATGAGTCAATATTGTTCAACAGATAATTTTCAAAAAAAGAACCGTGTTGAAAGAGCTTCTACCTCGTACGAATTTTGATGTATATTTTATTAATCTTTATATTTTTGAACAGTTATAATCATCAATCTCATTTTAATAATTCATTCTACATCCGTCTACAATACTTATCTTAATTATGTAATACTCATCTTGTAAACTGATTCTTATATTTATATACTATCGTCAAAAATGAATAGCGAATAAAATGTTCGACCATCTAATACACAAGTGTTACATCAAAATCCTAATGATCAATAGGTAGAAGATAATTGAAAAAGAAATGGAAGTTTACTTACTCATTTTGAATAAAAATGTTCTCAACGAAGAGCGTTAGTTTGATTTGAAATTCTTAAACTGTTGTCAGATGAATTAATACTCAATTCTGTAATATTTTCTTTCAAAGATTGGTTTCCAGAAAAAGACTTGGGAGCTGCACCAGTTAACAATAAAAATTCTGCTTTTGTCAATAATCTGGAAGTCAATATTTCATTAGAAAACTAGAACATCGACAAAGAAGTTTCTTATTAGTGGTATTTGTTTCATACTTAAGACAATTCATTGTTGGCCGATGTCGATTTCTTAAAACTGTACAGTAGGTTGTAAATTAAAAAAAAAAACAAATTATTCATTGAGACTAATCATAGTTCGAATCTCGAACACAGTTGATAAAAAGGAAATGTTTATTAAAATGCCTAGTTCCGAAGTATCATGATTGCCTTTGATATTATACAAAAAAAAACATATTGATAGTTTCCTATGTTTACTAACTGATCGACTTTTTTTAATCATAGGACAGGTTCATCTAGTCACCCAAACAGACAAACATTTGGAAAAACGCTTTTAAGCGCCTCCAACCAGGAATCGATTTTCGTTATTCGTGGGCCGATTTATCTGAAATTTTGAGACAATGCGTGTGTTGTGTTAACACAATTTTTTGCAAAATTTCGGCTCATAAAGTTTTTACTTGAACGAGTTACTGAAAAATGAGTCCCCAAAATAGTGGTTCTCGTAAGGTACCGATTTCTCGAACAGCCAAAGACGTAGAGAGCTACTTTTTTTTAAATAAAAGAAGAAACCTATGTCTAGAAATGTATATAGCGTTTTTTCGAAATTCAATTTCTTTCCCGAGATAACTGGATAACACTCATGTCAAACAGCGCTGAATTCCGACATTCTTGCAGTAGAATGTCTCGAAAATCCGAACAAAACCGAATTTCGAAAAAACGCTACAAACATTTCTAGACATAGTTCACTTCTATTATTTAAAAAAAATTAGCTCGGTAGCTCGTATACAGTCTGAGAAATCGGTTCAGAACTCTCCAAAAAATGTGATTTGAGAAAACGAATCAACAAGTTTGTGCGATGTATAAAAGGGTGTGAATGAAACAAAACTAGTTAGTCTTATATATATTTGAAATCAGCGTGAAAATTCTCTTTTTAAATGAAATAATTAAATAAAAATATAAAACAAGTTTTAATTTCACTATGACTGTCATGACCCCTATCGTGCAATTTCGTCTTGTATACAGGACTCTAAGCAGAAACGGCTATGTTGATGGTAGAGAAGGTGGTGAGAATTTGATATTACCCTTGCTAGAGTAGTTTTATTTAGGTAGATTTTCATCAGAAAATGATTCTAGATCAAAGTATTGCAATAATCATGTATTTACCTGCTGACAAAGAATCATCATCAGCATCGGGAAAGAACTAATCGGTAAACGGTGGAATGCTGTTTTCTTTCTCTTGCTATCTCAAAAAGTACCCTTAAACCGTACTCAGTGGATGCGCAATAAAAAATAACCTATGCATGTTTGGAATGAGCAACTCTGAATGTAAACTAGCATTGAAAATTGCTCAAAATCTCATTTTTTACAGAAAAGAGTTCCAAAAGCCTGCCTCTGAAAACCCGCCATATTGCTCTAATTCATAAAAAATAACAGAAAATATACGCGCTTCTCACAAGCAACTGTTTACAAGCGTATTGACCACTGTTACATCCCCGTAACTAAGCGAACTTGTTGAAAAACTCTTATATTTCTACTAATGCTCCGAGAAAACTGTTTTTTCACAGCCAAAAACCATTCAAAGTGCAATAAATTGCACATGCTCTGAAAGAGAACACTTTGGGCTATCACAATATGTACTCATCTCAAAATCAACTTTTCTGAAAAAAATCAATTTTCTGAGGGGGAGGGGGCTTAAATATTCAAACGGGAACCGAGATTGAATATCTATACGGGTTTTTTTCAAATATTTGTATGCTTGGTCAATTTACTAGTACAGGTTACCATCTTTGAAAACCATCGACCATACGCAGATATCAATCAGCACAATATCTAGAATATTATGATCAACAATCACAGGCATTTCGAATTCTAAGAAAGGTCTTGACATATTCTAGTTATTATAGTCTGATGATCGTCGTCAATGTTGTTCAGCTAATGTTTTTATGAAGAAACTCAATGAACTAAACTTGCTGTCCAATATTTTTTCATTTTTTAGAGAGTATCGACTTCCATCTGGTGATGATTATATTCTTCTGAGAGGAAAGAAAATTTGATCTTTGCTTATATATCATGGCAATCTGTTCATCTTTCATTGGTTGTCGTTGAGAAGATAATGTTTTCTTAGTAGTGATAGAATAAACATCATGTAAACTTGACATTTCCTACACGACAATAGTGTAAAAAGATATGCAAATAAGAAAACAATTTTTGTCTTTTTTTTTTCCCCATAAACATGATTCACTTGAGCAAAATCAACAGAGAAAACAAATAAATGTATACGTGATAAACACTATTAAAATATTCCCAACAAAGTTGTTGTTGAAATTTTCATCTTTTCTATTTCTGTTTCTCGTTATTGCCATTTTCGTTCGTCTTTTTAACACAACATCATAATAAGTATTCACCAAAAAAGAAACTTGTGTTCTTTTCTGAGCAAGCATAACACTTAAGAGGCAGAAATTGTTTTTTTCTTCTCATTCTGCTTCGTAGAAGTATACGTCGAACGATAAATGTTTGTCGTCTCACATGCTAATTGTAAGAACGAATAGTTTTTTTTCTCGCTTGTGTTGTCATAGAATGTTTTAATAAAAACTCAACGAAGAGAAAAAAACCAAGGCATTTTTAAACAATTCTTGCAATGGCTACAGTAGCTCCGCTCAGTACAGAAAATAATAAAAATCTCGAAACATATTCTTTAATTTGGCTTGATTCATCGGTCAATAGTTCAACAGAAAATATTCAAGTTCAACAAAAATTACAAGACATAATAAACTATTTCCTAGCATTTGAAGATGATCAAAAGTGTCTTAAGTTTATAAATAGTGTCTCGGAAGACGATCGAATTATTTTAATTGTTAGCGGAAGATTCGGTCGCATTGTTGTACCTCAGATAGCTAACCTACAACAAATTACTTCAATCTATGTTTATTGCTTTGATAGAAAAGCAAATTTGCAATGGTCACAGCCTTACACGAAAGTATGAAGACAATAGGTTTTTTTACTCGTCAAAAATTGGTTTTTAAGATTTTCAATTATCTGTTTAGGTTAAAGGTGTTCTAGTGCGATTAGAACAGCTTACTCAAGAAATCGAGAATGATTACACTCAGCAGCAACATGATAAAATCAATGAACCATTATCCATCAAACTTTTCAATAATATTCAAATATCGACAGATTCGTATGAACCATTTATTTCTGCTCAATTATTAATAGATTGCCTTGTCCGAATGAAATCATCATCCAATGATAAATATCAATTTGTTAATTTTTGTAAAGAATATTACAAAAAGAGTAGTAAACAATTAACTATGGTTCAAGAATTCGAAAACCAATATTCATCTGAAAAAGCCTTATGGTGGTATACTAGACATTCATTTCTTTCTCGATTATTAAACAAAGCATTACGAAATCAAAACGTTGACCTTTTGTTTCTATTACGGAATGTTATTCAAGATATTGCATATCAATTAGGAAAAGATAGACCTGCATCATCCATTCAAGTTTATCGAAGTCAATTAGTATCGAAAGATGATCATCATATGCTTCAAACTTCAGTCGGAAAATTTATTTCAATAAATTCATTTCTATTAACAAGTACTGATTTTCAAAAAACTCAATCGATTCTCCACTTAACTAGTGTATCAGATGATTCGGTAAAGGTTCTCTTTATTATTGAAGCTAATCCTCAAATGAGCAATATCAAACCTTTTAATAATACACAAAATTATAGTTATTTTTCAAAGTCGAACGAAGTACTCTTCATGGTTGGATCAATTTTTCGTATCAATGGAATTCGATTTAGCCATGATCAGGTGTGCACTGTTCGAATGGTTTTATGTTCAGTACACGATGATGATGAAGGACATCTGTTTGATCATATGAAGAGAGAATTAGGTATAGGAAAAACAAGTCTATTTAACTTTAGTTGCATTCTTCGTCAAATGGGTAAATCAGATATTGCAGAAAAATACTATCGTCGCTATCTTAATCAATTACCGAATGGTCATCCGGATATTGTTAACTGTTATCATGCATTCGCAATGATAGCTGAATCGAAAAGGAATTTTACTTTAAGCCTAAAATGGTACGAGAGAACAGTTGATATCTATGAAAGAAGTCTAAAACCTGATGACATCAATATTGCTGAATTATATTGTAGTATGGGTAGCGCATATTATAAAGCAAAAGATCATAAAAATGCATTGGCAGCCTTCCAGAGAGCATTGGATATTTGGGAAAAGGCTGGCTGTGATAATTACAAACGTATACCTGAATGTTGGAATGGCAAAGGTCTGGTTTTTGAAATGAGAAGTAAATATTCTAAAGCAATCGAATGTTATCAAAATGCATTGGATATTTTACAGAAAACTCAATCTGCCAATCATTCAGATAATGCAATGATTAATCGAAATTTAGCCTATGCTCTTGAATTAAATGGTAAATTTCAGGAAGCAGTCGTTCATTATGAAGCAGCACTCAAAAGCTATCGCTATTTATTGCCTTCCACAGAGAGTCATGTCAAAGAGATGGAGAAAAGTATAAAACGAATTCGGTGCAAATCATAATAGTTTTGATTTTTTTCAGACAATATATTCAAAGATCATTTTTGTCGGGTCAATAAAGATCATTAATCAATGTGAATAAACAGTTATTTCTTGGAGTTTTTTTTTATTATCGATGTATCTCAGAATGAGCATAAAAACGATTTGAAATGAAGATACAGACAATGCATAATGAATAGCTATGAATAATACTCGAGATTTGAAGCGATTGAGTAGGAGTAATAAAGTAAGATAAAACGAGACAATAAAGTGAATCAGAGACCGAAATGGAGGAAATTCTTCACCCCCACCCCCCGCCACCCTTCTCTTAACTGATTTTAATTCTTTCATTAAAGTGCTGTAGGCTACTTGTGTATATTGATCTACAAATTATTTCACACTTTATTGCTAAAATAGTGGCTGGTATTTTAGAGTACAACAACTAGTTACAATAGAAAAAAGTCGGAAGAAAACGAAGGATGATACTATTTTGTTTTAGTTTAAAGTTTAAGTCTTCAAAAGATTTTTTCTTGTAAAAACAATACATTTGCTATAGAATACGAAATTCATTTGAAAGCAATACGTTTTTTAAAAATAAAATTTTTGTAGAAAGGTCTACTTTAACTTTCAGTTTTTCATAATTAGTCAGAACTCTGTGTTGAGCCACCGTAGATTAACAATTCACACTTGAAAACAGTTCTAGAAGAGTCTACTAATAATATAACTTTATAAACAGAGTATTATAATCTGCCAATCATGTGATTTGATCTGTTCAACGTCCATCTCTTTGTGTAGGTAGGGTCGTTGAATTGGTCTAGAAATCGCTTTGTAAAGAAAGTGTACTGAACACTCTACTAAGTTTTCATTTCGTTTTCGTGGAGCATATTATTGAGTAAGCGATGCCAACAGAAGACATTGAGTTCAAATCGAATACTAATTCAACTTCTCGTGAGTTGAGGTTTATATAATACATATATTAACTTTATCTTTGATTACTCTCCAACTGTTCAACATCGACTCCATGATCAATTACATTTCTCAACATATGCCAGTCAGTAACTTATCTTGAGGCTTTGGAAAGAAATCAAACCTAATAGTAGATTTATAGTCATCTATTGATATATCTTAAGACTTCCAGAAGATCTCTATTGACTGTTGGTATAGAAAAAGTTTTTTCGAAAAGTTCGAAGTTTGTTTTGAAAATTATTAACTTTCTAGGCCTGATGTTTCAACAATCGAGCAATGACAAAAATTATTTCTATTAACAATCGATCGTCCATAAAATCTACAAAAGAAAATGCGCTTATCGATGGCAAACCCCAAGTGCTTCCTTTAATTTTGGCTATGATTCTGCGTATGATCACTGGTGTGACCAAGAAAAAGGAAGGAGTTAACGTTAATTATAAAAGTTTAAAGCTAGAGTACTATCTCTATACAAGGCTACAATTGAATGTTACATGAGCACAAAAAATATTGTCGAAGATCAATTAATGGCTTGCTTTTTGTTGTTCTCTATTGAACGAAGAAACAGTATGCCTATTTTGCTCGGTTAAGTCGTAGCTTTCCCAGTCTCACTCGGTTTCGGTCTCTGGAATGAACCAATAGTTAAAAAGCATCAAAATAGTCATTATCATCAATGCTTTTCATTTGTGTAAAATATTCATTACTTTAAGCTATATTAAAGTTCACTATATGCAACGAAAAATAACTTAAATAAAAAAATAGAGACAGAACTGAATGAATTCATTCGATATCTTTATTTACTGTTAAGAGTGATGAATAACTTAGTATGCACACTATATCAATCTTGCTGTCTCTCTCTCTCATCGATAATAAAGAACAGTAGCAAATAATCGAGAATCGCGACGTAACCAAAGGAGAGACACACGGACCATTCTTCCCATTTCATTTTGAGATTTTCCCCTTGAAATTTTACGTGTTTAGAATAGTTGATTTTTGAATGCGATAGTTATTAAATTTTTTTTTCTTCCGTCTGAATTCTACATGCATTATTTGCTTGTTGTTTTCTGTGAAGAATTAAGAAAGGAAAGAATTTCTTCGTGCATTTTAACTTGATCAATGCGTGTTTTTTTATCGTTGCTCATATATGAGTATATGTGTACTTTTGTAATAACATCCACTCTATTATTTTCCCATTTTCTAACAAAATTTTTAGGGGGTGACAACATCGTCATGACATTATATATATATATATATATTTATTCCATAGCCGCATGAACTCTTTAGGAGCTCGATAGAAATGCAGATGATATATTGAAATTATATGAAGAAATGCATTATGATCGTCCTGATTCTGGTGTTTCAATTCGAACTATAAATATTATAAACAGAGACATTAAAAATTGACTAAAGTTTACCTGAATAGGTTTGCCGATTTTTTTGAAAAATGGACGGAGCTAAGAATTCGGCAGAAAGTCTGAATATTTTTGTAGAAAATACCTCCTCCAGCTTACAGGCAGCAACTGACCAAATCATGTTGAATTCATCGACTTTCTGTCAGGAAAATGGCGAATAGCTCTTAAAAACCGAGTTTCTGCTAGAATCTACCAGAAGATTCTTTAAAAGTTGGCAATTTGATTAAAAAAGATTTTATTCAAGTTTTTTTACGTTACAGTACTTTGTTAGGCCAAAGAATGTTTGGCCCATCATTTCTTTTTCTGACGTAAGAGAAGTCTTCCCATGGATCGAAAAATCTTGGTTACGACATTGTGAAAAACAGATGGTAAATCAGGCGAAACAGACGATAGATTCAACATTCTTTGTATTCTCTTGGACAGATATCACTCTAGTCTACATTATCAATTAGCATCCAATATGCTACTTCTTTTATATTCATTAAATGTAGCAATATGAAGCAATAAATCTCCCGACATTAGAAATAATAATTTCATGAACATATTTCGTGTCTTTCAATTACTAGTTTTAAGTAAGTCTTTTTTAATTATCCATCAATCTGTTGATTGACACGTTCATCGTGTTGAGATTATCGATCATAAATTTTTCAAATCTATCCTGTTTAGATCTTAGGTTTGATAAGTTTTTTTGAACTTCATTCGTTCTCTTTTAAATATAACATCTAAATATTTTCAATCGTACTGAATTATTTAAGTATGCTTAAGACGATGGAAAGTTGAATGAATTGTAAAGTTAATAGTTCATGTTATTCGTATAGCTGATGAGGAAGATGATGGACTATTGTTTATACTTAACAATTTCCTAATGGATCACTTCATATAGATTATTGATAAATGGTCACTGTGGCAAGGATTATATTTTGGGATATACATTGAGCAGTGATAATTCTTCAGATCTGGAAAAGCTGGAAGTCAGGTTTTACGTATGTTTCATTGTGCACTGTGCATTGCTTGAGAAAATGATCTATAGCGCTACACTGTATGAGCATATGAGTACACTGACTTGTGGAAGAAATTTAGTAACTTCATACGAAATATAATATATAATTCACTTTGGTAGCATCGAGTAGATATTGACAAGCTTATGATCATGTAAGTTCAAGCATATATATATAACCATGTGTATGCTATTTTTCAATGTACTTTTCATTGGGATTACACTTAGCCCTTCAGGAACTAGGAAACTATTTCATTTGAATATTCTTCAAGATCGAATCTAACGCTGACATGCTGTACGATAAGTGAGAGTTGTAGGAATCAATGTAAAAGAGCAACACATTTAGTCTTTATCATCAAGTTTTAATGGGCACTTAGTTTGATCATATACATTAGTAAAACATGAACGCTCCTTTAACTGGAGAAAACTAGTCATGCGATTATCCTATTAAATTCTACTATGAATGAACGACAGTTGAGTATGTCTATGTCGATCTGATGATTGCTTTTAAAATAATTGATAATGTCTTCTTTAAACTCGTGTAATGTAACTTGATTTGACTTAAAGTATGCAACTAAAATGTTGGAAACGAAAATCTCGAAATGGCGTAGCGAGTTACAAGTCTTGTTAGATTTTGACGAGGTTGCAGACCACAATGGCTATTGTTAAAGTACGAAAAGTACAAGTAAAAATACTTTCACTTGCATTCTAAATTTTACGTGAAGCAATATAAGTCGTACTGCATTTGTTGTGGATATGTCTATTTATTGTATTAGCATCATTAATTTGTTGAAGCTGACGTGGCGATATTTCGACAATTGCACAAAGTATTTCCTAGTTTTGCTCGATGTGTTATAATTTGAAAATCATCTTCATCTGGATAACTTGATGAAGAAACTCGTTTATTTACAAGCTGAAGAATCGCGATCGAAAGCTTATTTTAGGTGATCATTTTGGGTATACGCTAATGGGGACGATTTTCTTTAGAAACGAAGCTAACATTGGATTGTAGATCGAAATGTGTAACTAAACAAGTTCATTGTTGATTTTAACATATATACATAACGCTTACTTGGTTGCATCTCATTGATACGGAATTTATGCATCCTTTGAGTATGTGGCTGCATAATTCTGAGTGAGAGAAGGGGAACTACAGAGTACTTCTGTATTTCAAAAGTAACAAATGTTCAGATGTGTGTTTTTTTTAATCTCTTGGCTCTATATCTTTTGATGGCACCGCAAGCCATCTCCTATTTCGAAGAATGTCAAGTATTTTAGTGTGTCTCGAACCAATTTGATCTTATTATATACTTCGTCTGCACATTCTGATAAAATAAAATAGATTATGATGCGTGTAAGTGCAGATGGATAAACATAGTTTTCTTATTGGTGCATTTATCCGTTCGTCATCAATTCTCCATATTAGAAAAAAAATCTGATGCTTGCTCATCTCTTTTTACAGGATATAGTTCAACGCAATTCTCGGGTCCAGTAAATGGTGACATCTCTTACGATTTTCTCTAAAAAGCGTTTATCTGTTCTTCAGTTTGTGTAATATAAGTGTACTTTGATGAATTTTGATCAAACTATAGTTCAATCAAATACTTTTGTTAAATGAATGTACTCAAAGATATGTCGCTCAGATATACCCATGAGAAAGCTATTGTATTACATCTATGTGGCAATGCAGTTGTAGCTAGAAAAGGAAGTCACATATCGACATACCTTCAACATAAATCTTTCCCTTCGAACTGAAATCTACATCAAAATTATTATTTACCTTGTTGTTTTTCTTTATTCTTCTCCCTTACCGTCGGAAGGTAAATTGAAGGTCATGCGTGAGGCATGGTATTTTTTTGTGTTCTCGTTCGATATTTTTCTGTTTTTTTTTTAATAGAAAGTTAACTAGGAAGAAACGGAAGACACGACACTTTATTCATCCAACAGCTTATGTATTCAAAAGATATGGACAGAAAAACTATTTCAGAGAAAATCGAAGATATTCTGTCGCTAGAAGATGAAGAGCAACGTGTAATAATTAAAAAATTTGACGATCTCATTGATAAAGTTGGTCCCGCAGCAGTTGCTGAGTGGAGAAATTCAACGACTAGATCGAAAAATACTGTTATGCATGAATTGTTCGAAAAGAAACTTCCGAATGTAATCCGACACCTAGTTCGACAATATAAGTTTGATTTCAATTTACATCGGGAATCGGACGGGAAAACACCTGCTGATTTGGTGCAACAAGATGAAAATGTTGAAATGATGAATTTAATAGAAGAACTTGATCAAAATAAGATGGCACAACAGATTCCAGATGATGATGTAATTGAAGAAGACAAAAGAAGAAAAAATAATCTTGTCTGGCTCGATTTAGAGATGACATCCATTGAAACTCCTAAAATCATGGAATGTGCTGTTATTATCACTGATAAGCTATTACGAGAATTACAACGAGGTAAATTCTTCTTCTATTGAAAGTCGACTGAAATTTTTCATTGAACATTCAAAGAGTCATTCATCATCTGTAGATTATTTTTCTCATTTAGATTTTTGTTTTTTGAAAAAATCCTTCGATGAATTCTAGATTTTTTATCGATGGATTTCAGATATAATCAAAATAAATGACTTTTCTTCTTATTTCCAATCAAGAATTCATGCCCGAATGAAATAGTACATTTCAACAAATGAACCCTCTTTAATATACTAAATAGCTTTGTCGGGAGTCCGGAATTTCGGCCCAATATAAAATGAAGATGAGAATGACTCAATGATATGATTAAAAAAAGTTTTTTGAGGCTGAAAGTCCAGGCCAAAATTCGTGTAACCATTTATCATATTACTATTGAAATATATTTAGTTAGCACAGTAACCATCGAATACGTACATTTTGATCGCATCATTTTCATAAATTATATTTTAAGTCGAATTCAAGTAAATTTAATATGGAAGATATGTTTTGACGTATAATTTATTATTCAACACCTTTCCGAAATAGACAAAGGTTAAACAAGACGATGTGCAACTGTAGTTAGAAGCCAAATTAAGGTTCTATTTTATTAGAATGATAAACGTTGCTCGAGAAGCTAATGTTCGCATTGAATAGTTCAACTCTCATGATAGATGAAAAAAATGAAGACACGATCTAGTCGTTATACTCATATATTACTCCATAATTTGCAACATTGATTAAAAATGAAGACATTCTTGCTTAAACCAAACAATGAATAGAAGAATTGAAACATAGTTTGACTTGTTTATAAGGTACACTCAATCGATGTCACTTATGTTAATATTGCTGGTTCAACATATGAAGGATCACTAACGTTCTGACATGTGATTCAACTTGATTTGTGATTATCGGTTTTTAATTTCTACAAGTTATGACTGTTAGAAATATCGAACGTTGAGCTCACAGCTATCCTAATAGAAACGTAAGGAACGATTGGACTAGTTGCATCTAATGTAAATGTTTTCATCATATTCGTCAAGTATCTCACTAATTGATCCTATCGATGTTCGAGTCGAAGTCGACCGAGTATATACTTGCCAATTACATAGAAGGACAGTATCTTGATAGATATCTGCGATTAATTATAGTGTTGATCTCATAGATTAAAGAACTGAGTCTAGACATAATAGTAACATTGCAGAAATCATTGTTCGAGATTAGACAGGTAGAAGAAAACTTCAGGATTTAGCATTCCTTTTTCTGCACTCTGAATTCAACTATATTTCTTGATATCAAGCCATTATAAGTGATGGAACTTAATCGGATGATCACATCTAATGTTCATCATTACTCGCTTTTATGAAATCTCTCTGATGAAATAAAAGGTCTTATAAAAAAAAATTAACTTTTCTTTCTGCATGTGTCTGCAAGGTGGGGAAATGATAATAAAACAGCAGAAAAATATTATATTGGTATTGATTTAATTGTGAAGATTATGACAATTATATGATGAATAATGAAGAGACACTTGTCGGTTGAAAAATTTGGCAACAAATTTTACAGATGACCCAAAATAACTGATCTCATTGACGAACCACGTTGTATCCTATCGGATCCAAAACCCAGATGAATGAATCCAATACCAAATCCGATGAAATCTTACAGGAATCCGGGTTGTGGAAATAGTAACGGATCCGACGGAAGAAACCTATTTTCTTATTTGCGTACGAATTAGCATTTGATCCCAATAGTAGAGGCCTGTTTTATCATACGACGAAATTCAATCGGATTCCGATAGTAGGATTCGATAAAATCCAATACTAGGGATCCGAATCTCGGATCGCAACCAAGAATCCGATGGGATTTCGTCGGATAAGAGAAACTCCGATAGAAACATGATCGGATCCGACAGGCATCCGATAGGATCCAACGGTCGGAATGATCCTCCTGGGAAGGAATCGTAAATATCGGATTCTAACAGGAAGTGCTCGAGTGTCACAATGTTTCAGAATGACCACGAATCCTGTGAGAATACTAAGGATTCCGATAATTGTCGAAAGGATCCTATTAGACAGCTTCTTTCTGCGTGATCATCGACGTTTGCTCAATATGTTTATCTATAGAACCTGATGTTTGATACAGCAAAAATTTATTATCATAATACACGGATAGCATGAAATTAGTATGTCCAAATGATGACTACAATCATTTTCCATTAATCAAAAGTTCACATAAATTTTCATAAACGGTACTCGGTGCATCGCTAAAAATAGACGCTACTAGTTCCTATAGTTTTTGTAAAATGCTAAACTTTTATTGAGTTTAAGTCTAGTAAAAATAGTTACCTTTATTTTAACTGTACTATTATATTAATTTTTGAAATTTTTCAAAGATCAATGGGTTGTTTATTGTGATCAAAAAGAATTAGAAGAGCTCGGTCCGTGGCATCAAAATCAATTTAAAGCTACGAATCTGGGTGGAAATGGTTTAATTGAAGAATGCGCTAAGTCTCATCTTTCAGAAGCTGATGTCGAAGACAGATTGCTCGACTTACTTCGACTTCATTGTCCCGAAAAAGAATGTTCTCTAGCCGGCAGTTCAATACATATCGATAAAGAAGTTTTAAAACAACGCATGCCAAAAGTTCATAATTATTTGCATTATCGTATCATTGATGTTAGTTCATTTCGAGGAATGTTAAAGCGATGGGCACCAAAAACGGATTCACAATTAGTTAGTAAACTATCCAGCATTGGGCGTGAGACAGTTAGTCATCGAGCTATGGATGATATTGAATATTCAATAGATCTTATGAAATTGTTTTATCCACTTTTGACTGGACGTCAGTAAGTATTATTTACTATGATGCTTGCTGATTATCAAAAGAAAGATGTTGAATCTAAGATCAGAATCAGTCATTTAAAAAATTTCTTATTGAGATTTTCGAGAAAACGGGAGCCAAAACAAACCGAACCTAAAAATAATTACATTGAGGAAAGAAAACGATGGATGACTTTATTTCATTACTTTGTGTAAATTGAATTCTTTGTAGATACCGAATTCGAAGACCACAGGATAGACAATGGCAAAAGGATGAAAGATCTGATGATGCACAAGCTTCAGCAATATCAACAGGCAATCAACGAAATTCTAATTACAAAAATGATCCCAAAAATCATCACGCTGATGAGAAAGCATTAATAGCACGATTGGAGCTCGAAAAGAAAACTGACGTAAACGCTCTGCGCCTCTCCCCTAATGATTTAGAAATCTACAAGCGTAATCCACATTTACGTGAAATTTTTATCAACGGTAATTCGGAATGTGAATTTTCGAAGAATTTCACTGAGAGAGATCGCTTTTTAAATACTCAAAATCGTTCACCTAACCAACCAAAATATACTTCAAGAAATACTACAACTGAGTATTGGGGAACACGAAAACTCTTATTAACAGAAATCGAATTTCTAACAAATTATGCTAAAACTGAAAAATATTTGGTACTTTACATTGGTGCTGCACCTGGTATACATATTAATTATTTGAGTGAATTATTTCCAAATCTTGATTTTGTTCTTATTGACGCTAAAAAAGTAGAAACTAGAAAAACACCAAAAATTCATATTCGTTCAGCACAATTGATAGACGACATTGTCAACGAATATTCCAAGTCAAGAAAAGATTTATTACTGATTTGTAACGTTCATACATTTACTTCATCAGACGAAGTCAATGATAATTTAATATCCGATTTGAAAAATCAGAAAGAATGGCATTTATCCATAAAGCCGGTTGCATCTCTTTTAACATTTAATTGTCCGCAGACACCTTCTCCAATGGAATACTTGCAGGGTATTATGATATTAGCACCATGGGCATCAAGATATTCGGCTGATTGTCGTTTGATAGTTAAAAAAAATGCACGTCCGGCTCAATACAATGTAAAAGATTACAAATCATCTATGAACTACTTTCAGAATATAATTAGAACAACGTATTATGATCATGATTTAAAAGATTCAAATGATGATGGTCTTGACCATTGCTATGATTGCCGAAGTGAAATCTTTATTTTAAGTCGATATTTGGAAACCATACAAAAAGTTCCCAGTCAGTTAATTAAATCGACTGTGTCTAACATGTCAATGGCTATATCTAAAAATATCAATGACAGAAATAGACCGGACATTGTCTCTGATTTACGAACATTGGCAATCGTGCCGAAAATTAAATGATGACTTTGATAACGAACAAAACTTTTGAAAGTTTTCCAAATCGACTAGAGGAAAAACTGTCAGACAAAAATTTCATTCAAGAATACTGTCAATTCTTTTTCTAGTCTCTATTTGGATTACTTTGAACCAATTTATCTGTATCGTATCTCCATGGTTTGTTGACTAATGGCAGAGATATTCGCGAATGTTCAATATTCATTTCAACGATAAACATCGCAAGTGATATAAATTTTGATCAGATTATATGTAGGATTATCAAAGAAATGCATTTGACATTTTCATTATGAGAAAGTCTAAAGAATGAAATTGATTTCGAAGATACTTTATGATTGTCTCAAGAGGAATCAACTTAGGAGAACTATTATTGCATTCCGTGCAACATCGACATGGGAGATAAGACATAGGTGTCGTTGCAGACATTTCATAAAACAAAGTGATCATTCGTCTTTTGTATTAAGACATAATCCTTCATGATTTTTTAGTTCACAGTGTAGATCTTGAACAAAGTAATAGTTCATATATATATAGTATGCTTCCATTCGATATGAGTTAATATACATAAACTTCGATAGAAATCTATATTGTTCATATATTTCCATACTCCTTTTATACTGTGTTGCATAAAAAATTAGAGAAACACTAGATATCAATAATATGAAAAAGTAATTACTTGTCTATAATATTTTAATTTCACATTTGATTAAGCGTTACAATATTAATAATTGTAAGTAGGCTGCATTGAATATTGCGCCATACATATGTGACATAATCTGTATTATGATTATCTCGATGTGAATCATATAGCACAAGGTACTTTTATTGTATATCCTTCTCCTTCGATACACTTCTTCATAAATGCATTGATAAACAGCAAGCAATAGTATTGCTTGATTCCATCATGTTGAAGAGGTATCCTAATTTCAATTCGACTATAATATCAAGAATAAAACCATTAAATCATTCATTTGAATGCGTAAGCTGATAAATGAAAGCCTCTTCTAGTAAAACAAGTTTTGTAATTCAAAATGGGTCTTAATCTTTGAAAACTTTATTTATTTTTTCTCGAGAGAACAACAGTCTTCTAGTTTTTTCTCTACTCAAATATTGCCCTATTGCAAAAGTAACTTCTACGTTAGTAAATGAAATTTTGTCAGCTTAAAATTTGATTCATTGTCATTTTAGGGAATGTCATTCATAGACAGTGTTCGTTTCAGTTTCTTCATGTGATCGTACGCCGTCAGAAAATGGTTTATACTTGTTGCTATACAAAAATGTTACTGGAAGAAACTTTTAGAGGTTCAATTTAGTTGAGTGCGATCGGATGAAACGACTTCAAATCTCTTGTTGATTTTAAAACAAAATGAAAGTCTGTCTTCAAAATTAAAGTGTAAATACAACAAAAACTAATTTTGCTGAGATCTTATAATGTTGACTGTGATTGTACATGCAATAGCATACTATGATGAACAATGAATTTGGCACGAGAAAAGAATCTTATTTTTATTATTCGGAAAATTTTCAGTATAAGTATTGACTGACTCTTTTCATTTAATGTTGAATCAGTTATTGTTGATTTTTCTAATGGTCATCAAAATACTTTCACCACAGAATAAATATTTTTAAACTAGCAAATCTAAGTTACAGGGGTATTTGTTTTCGATAACGTTCAATATGAAGTTCGTTTGCAAGTCACTTTATGTGCTAAAAATTCGGTGTCGACAGTCATGTCATACTCGCTCAAAGTTTCTATGGTTAGACAAGCTATGCAGATGAGTTCTAGTGAAAATAGTTAATTGATATCATTTATCACTAGACAAATACGTAGAATATTAAGACTACAGTGCTAAATGATTGAAATCCTCAATCGAGTATGTATCTATTTCGAAAAATTTTTCTAACTCATTGAATCAAAACATTTTTATGTACTTATATATACAACACCTACATGCAATATCCTTGATCATACATTTTACATGTTCAAAATCGACGGTAGAAAATCAACATACGAATAAACAAAAATAGTTTTAAAGAATGTTATAATCTATCTTGTTAATGTATGCATAACCACAGTTCAAGGGTAATTTAGCAAGCAACTATGCATAGTAGTAAAAAAATTCTGGGTCCGATACTAAAGAATATTGAACAATAGATAGATGTAATAGTTTGCTCTGTTACATGAATTAATTATGATAGAATGACAATCAAACAATCATCTACATGTCGGTCGGACTTATGAAATGACGATGATGATAATTCGATTGAACAGTGATGATTTTAATCGACAGTAAGCAATGTGGTCCAATTGAATTATTTGAATGCTAATATAATCCATTTTGAAATCGAATGAAAATGAATCCATACGATTCATGGATAAGTTACAAAAATGTGAAACATGGCGATCAAAAGACAAAACAATGCAATACTCTTGTATGTATCGTTGAAGCATGCTATCTACATACAAGTGTTTGAATATATTTTATCAATGCCGATCTCAAATGAAATTCTCCTACGAGTTTTGTGAGTTTTAGCAACAATGAAAACAATTTAATTTACCATGCTACATTTACGATATTCATTTAATAGTTGTAAACAATGTAACTAATTACTTAACTAACATGAGTATAAAATCCTTTTGATAATTATTGCTTGCTTGTTGTCCGTCACTCGATTGAAAAATTTTTCCTCTTATACAAGAAAAACTTCGAGAAATTGAAATGAGTGTTTTCGCCAAAGTACTTATGATTCTGATACAACAGAAACATTGAAGACAATTTAACAATCACGATTGAAATGACTAAACACCAATTTTGTGATGTAATAGTTTCATCGCAGAATATCTAGGATACTTCAGTAGTTATAGAAACAATTTTTTAAACATTCAAGGTACATTAGAGCATGATACTTAAAAAAAAACTCAAGAAAGTGTGCGATTTGTTAATTGCTAATTATTTCTCATGAATGAATTGCGCATACAGAGAAGACATGCACGCAAAAGATAATAAAATCCGTTTTCGTTCTTTGTCAAACATTATCTTTTTTTAGAAATAATGAACTGATCTATCCTGCACTAATCTTATCGAAATATCTAATGTGCCTGTCAATAATTTCTAATTGCCAAAGGTTTTTCTCTATTTAGAAGCTTATCCAGTAAGCCTCATTCTTTGTGATGTCGAAACCGGGTCGAATTGCTGTACTGCTATTGATGTTATCTTCCGTTGTTCTTTTTCCTTAATCACCATTTGTTTTTCTTTCCTCTGCTGAAAAACATTTCTATATTTAAGACAGTAACATTTCAGAGATATGAGGCAGTTTCTACACCCACTTAGTCTTTGAAAATGAATGGGAAGCCACTGTGGAAAAGTTGAAAGTGCAAGAAAAAGAAAAGAATTGAAGAATTAATGGAATGCGATAGTAACATCTCATCTGACTTATGTTCACTTGACTAGATGATTATTTAGTCTTAAATGCCATAATTTTTCTTTTGTCAAAGTCTTTGTATGTAAAAAGATTATCTAGCTATTTTCCTGTTTGCATCTCTTCGAAGTCATGTCATAAACAAATATCATTCAATGTTACTTTATGAAAGTATTTAGAATATATATAGTTTATGAATATATTTTATTGTTCGTTCGAGATCGATATTGACATGAAAATTCTTATGAACAATGACTTAGCATATGTCTAGTATGAAACATTTTGTTTTGCATTGTAAAACTATTCATTATGGTATAATTCTCTTAATAAGTAAACTTGGTAAAATGTACTAAACTATACTCTCAATGCACATATTTATCTCTCTTCTATTGCGTAATACTATTTATGATTTATGAAAACGTCAAGCATGAACTATCATTATTGAGTCGTTTACAAATGAGTTTTTTCAAGCCACTTTTCGACGAAAAGCGAAGTGCAGTGAAAATGTTGAAATTAATTGACAGAATGATAAATCCCATGAATTTATATAGCTGCCAAAAATATGGTAAAATCTTGGTTTTTCTATGTATTATCAGTTGATTCAATCGAACAGCAATATGTTTAATAGTCATTTTCAGTGATTGTTCTACAGTCATATGACCCATACTCTATGGTCAGTGTTATAATTTGTAGAGTTTCTTTTTCGGACCAGAACGCTCTTCACACTACCATTAGTGATTGTACTCAGCTCTTAAAAGAAGCATATTAACATATAGATTAGCTATGAATATCTCTGAACTGATATGTATATTATATTTCAAATTTGTGTATCCAAAACTAGTATCTTTTTCGGATCCATAATTCTCAATATCATGTCAAAGTTGAAAATATTCTACTTTCAATTGTACTAGTCACGAATAGAATAGTTTCCATGCTTCGAACTTGTTGCAAGTTTAATGTCTAGAGCAAATTTTTCGACGTATGGTACTTGGATTACACAATTATCTATTGCTTTGTATTTCTAGATAGATTTATTGTGTTATTTCGTTTTTTCTTCTACTGAAATCATTGTATAATTTAGATAGAATTAAATCAATGGCCAGCAGCAGCTCTGACAATGAGTATATGACTGATGTTACTTCATAAAATATAGTCTCTGGGATGTCTGGTCAATTTAAAAAAATCATTCATACGCCAATCAAAACGTCTTTTTCATGAAAATATTGGCTGAGACGTTTTTTAATTGATCATAGAAAGAATTATCTTACAATCGATGATTGAGTAGACTTGTCGGTAAAATGAATTACGTAGTTATTAAACAGATACAACCGTTGTTGAACTAACTTGCATTTATTCTATGTAATAATTGCCAGAAGATCAATCATCGTTGTTCAGTATGATTGTTCGAATAAAATGTTAAAAGAGTACCATTTTAAATAATAGATATACGTAATACTAGCTAGTAGTTACTTCGTTTGTTTGATGAATTCAAACAGTATGAACGAATATTTAGATAATACAATTTTATGTGGAAAATGTAGCATGTATATATTCTTTTCATACGATACTGTGTGGTTACATACAGCATAACTTGATTTTTCTTTTTTTTGTTGAATACATGAAACATTAAAGGTCGAATCATAAAGATATGTGCTCGTTAGATCAATTTGAATTCTATATACTTTCACACAACACAATACAGATTCTCATCTAGTCGTCTATTATTTGTCACTATCCGTTTAAAATAGTCTGTTATCTATTGATAGATACTTTTCTAAACTACTTAGATTCGTAGTAAAAATGTATGCCTAAGTATAATTATGAAACAAAATATTCAATTGGTTCTACTACTGGCCATATGCAATTATATGAAACTTCCATGTTACTTGACTCATGGTAACTATTTCCTTAAAAGTAAATAAAATCCTATTCATTATAGTTGATTAGACTATAGTGAACGTCAATATTCGTAGTCTAAAAATATCCGTTGATTCAAGTGAAATATCGTACTATCAATTATAGAAAGCATATACGATGATAAAACTGATCGCAAACTTATTTGGTTTTAATTAAATTTCAAAATGATGGATATTGATATGATTTTTATTATCAATATGATTTCTGTTGGTAGAGTTTGAAATGGTTATAAATCAATATTTTTCTCGAGAAGAACAGTTTAGATAATCATTGATTAAAATACGTGTCGATCCTATATGGTCAACTATAGTTAATGCTCAAATTCCAGTTAGAAACTAGAAAAAAAGGACAACTCTGTCGTTGAATGAAAGAACGATTTGAGTGAATCAATCATATTTATCTTTTCCAATAAAATATCTTATTCAAAGCATGTTAGTTGTCTGTTTATTTTCATGAAATTACTAAATCATATAAATGTATACTTTCATGATTATTTACAAAACAAAAGCAAACATCAATAGAAAAGAATCATTCAGGGTTCAACTCCATTTTCATGAGTTTTATAGAGGCTAGCTACTGAGCCTGAAGACGCATCAGAGACCAGATCGTTGGATGAACCAATCGAGTTGCTCGACGCCAACAGACAAAATTCTTAATTTTCCATTTAAACCCAGATAGAGAAAATAGACACACGACAGGAAGAAGAAAAATGACATAGTACGAAACGAAATCTGCATATTCTTGAAAAATACTAGTACTATCGTCGGATGTGCAACACAATTGAACAAGTTCGGTAACTATAGCTGGAATGTAAAGAACAAAATAAAGCATCGATATTGATATTAATTGAATTGCCATTTTTCGATATTTTCGCCAATGAACTTGCTGACGTATCCGATGCTTTTGGATTAAAGCACGTACGAGAAGAGCCGTACTAAAAATGACGATAGTCAGAGTTGGAATGATATCATTCACCATACTATCCCATGAGCCAACGAATTTTGAACTTTGAAAACAGTGAGGATCACCACATTTCTCTTTCGTATAATCATATGTCTTCTCACACAATGGAAATAGAAAGACAATTGAGTGAAATGTAAGAATATAAAGAACTAATAAGACTAAAGGTGCATAGTGAATAAGCAGACGTCTTCTGGCAGTCGACAACCATTGACTGTGAAAAATTAGAATGTGTCGTTCGATTGATGCCCAAGATACAAATATTGTTGAAACAGCACACAATGCTTGATCTATAAATGTCCATATTACACATAATTGTGGTGTAGCCGGCCGAACAGTCTGCAAGCGATAAAAATTGAGGAATAATGAAATATCGATGAGTTCATAGATTAAATTATTGCATAAAAGAATTATAATGATATGATTGCTGATATTATGACGTCGAGTTCGTTTCGATAGTAAATGATAAAGGACAATGATAGAACAAAGCATAGATGGAATAACAGGGGTCAAAAAAAGCCAAAATCGAATTTTAGGAGAAATAAAAGTAGCCATACGAATCATGAGTGATTTCTAAGCTATTTGTTGTTGTTGTTGAAATAACCTAGACTAATATTAAACAAAAATCTATTGTACAATAATTCACTTTTTATCAATCGCATCTGGTTCTACAAGAACTGACTTGTTGTAACATTTTTTGTTATTTAGTCTGTTCGAATGTTACTAATAGATGGTGGGTTCAAAACAGAAAACTAGTTTCATCAATATTTCTTTTCTCACTAGTGCTTAGTGTCGATAGTCGAGATCATCTTTTTATCTTATGAAAATATTCACTTATAAATTATCGAGACAAATGAATTAAACATATCTTCTGCACAGTTTACTAAAAGAAACCTACATGAAATAGTCTGAAAGATTTCGTGCTGATTTTTAACTGCTAAATTGTTCCAGAAACAAGTTAAGTTGATTATATGACAAATATCATAGATGAATGTTTTGATGAGAAAATTACATGGATTACATCTCAAGAACACTGGAAAAATGAAACGTGCTAAAAGGGCAATCACTTCAAGGGAATCCGTCATGTAGCAAACATATAGTAGAAAAGGCTTTATTAGAAACTATTGTAAAGTAAGCATAGCGCTGGGGAAAACTTGTCATCTCATCCTAACCTTAGTTGTTAGCCTATTTTTGCTATTGATATCTTATTGTTCATATATAGGACATATGAAAATGAAAGATCACAGAGCGATATTTACTAAAAATATTGATGTCGTACTTTCAAAAAAGATCTAATGGTTTAATTCATATGTTCGTTAGATTCATGAATCTATGTAATATATAGGCATGTCTATATGTGATATAGATTTATGTATCCTTTAGATACATGAGTTAAACAATTAGATCTTTTTTGACGATAAGATATTCATTTTTTTTATAAAGACCACAAATTAATCTATCCTTTTCATATACCCTGTATAAGGTGAGTTAACTGGAATAATTTTACGCATATAAAGATCTGTTTTCTGAGAGAGACTTCCTGTTTTCTTTTATCAAATAAAGCCTAATAGAATAAAGCAGCGAATATTATGAATTCATCAACTAATCTAAGCGCCAATAGAATGCGCTTATATGCTCCGCAACTTGGGTGGGAATAAAACAAACGACATCGTCACATTCTTTTCTTATATATATATGCTTACCGACCATTTTTCTTCTTATTGCACAGGATGTAGTTTCTATCATGAATACACTGACTAACGGACCGCAGTCTCTCAGTATTTCAACGTAGAAGTCGTTCATAGAATGCTATCATTGATATAGTTTATCAAGATACAGAGTTATCCATCACTGGAAATAATAAATGGCACGTTCAAGAACAATCTTCAGTAACTGTCATAGATTTAGTATGGAAAATTTGAGAATCATTTTTATAGTCGATCATTTATAACCTATCTGTAAATCAGTTCTACTCGCAAACGTGCTGTTTTGTAATTTATTTTGTGTATTTGTCTGCAAAGCGAGAAAAAGATGATAAAAAAAGCAGTGAAAAATTATTTTCGAGAATGACATCGATATTATTTGTGAAGATTACCGCCATTATATGATGAATCATGAAGAGAAGTTTGACGCCGGGAAAATTTGACAAAACATTTTATAGACGACTTAGGACTGCTGATTTCATTGACTGACCCCGTTGAGACCTATTTTGAAACTTTCAGATCTGATAGGAATCCGTTGGAAGCTGTCAAAATCCTGGATATTGAATTCCAAAAGGAAGTTGTCGGAATGACCGAGACCCTGATCGAAATTCCGACACTGTCCGACATCCTATTGGACAGCTTTGTCCTGAACAATCATAGACGCTTGCAAATATATCTATCCATAGAACCTTAGGTTTGATACAATAAGATTTAGTATTCTAGTACAAGAACAGAAAATTAACATTTCCAATGGATGACTACAATGCTTTTCAATTACTCAGAAGATCGCATAGGTTTTTCATAAAAGGGACTCAGTCTATCATAGTATAGACATTACAAGTCCGTATCTCTATCGGATGAAAAAATTTAAATGCAAGGGCCAAAACATTTCTACTATGCATAATTTCTGTCAATTTTAAAATAACTTTCTATTCATGACATCAGAGAAGAAGAGGACGTCCCCTGAAATAAAATGCGTATAAATAAATAAAATAAGACGAACAAATTTACCGTGAACATCTCTATACGTTTCACTGACTCTATTTCATATATTATAAAACACTAGAATGCGTTTCAAACTGCATATTGTACCTGTGGAACATAAACTGATTTCGTAAATAATCAACATCTATAATTGAATTTTTGACAACTAAATCCAATAATCATGACACTTTTTTTTGTAAATCCTTAGAATACACAGGTTTCTCGTCAGTATTTTATTGTCGCATTTGTCTCCTTCTATTGTATGCCAAAGAAGAACTATTTTGAAGAAAACTAGTAACATCATGAGTTGAATGTGTAACATTTCGTCGTATTTAGATGCAGACAATTATATAGATTTTCATTTATTTAACTGAACGAAAATTTCAATGAAGCGTATAACATATGAAAATATGACACATTCACTTCAATATGTGTAGTCTTTTTCAATTAATTTAATTTTCGAATAACGCTCACCAAGTTCTCAAATTGATTTATATTACCATTCAATATTGGAATATGAACAAACTAAATGTTAAGAGAGAATGCATGAGAATATCAACCACACGTCAGATAGGTCATAACATGATTTTTACAAGCATGCCAATTTTTTTACTTCATTCGATTCTACGTGAAAAACTGGGGTAACGAAATTTTTTTTA
>OENT01000785.1:0-77571 GCA_900239685.1 Rotaria macrura | reverse complement strand
TACAAAATCTTCTGATATAAAATTATGTGATGCTCCGCAATCAATAAGTATATAGACATCATGACCAATAACTTTTCCTTCTAAAAATAGTAATGCTGATTTATCGAACTCTTTGGCTGTTATCAGCGACATAATTTCACGAAGGGAAGTGGTATAATTTTCAGTATTTTCTAATGGTATTCTGTCATTAACAGCATCTTCTTTCTCGATCAGATCATGTTTATACGATTCAGTAACATCTTGATTCGATTCAGTAACATCTTTAACATCTGGAAAACTAGAAATACTCGAAGAACATAAAACATCTAGATGAAATGAGGATTCAGAAGAAAGTGAAGAGGTAGTTGTGCTCCCCACCACAGCTACCACTGGCCGTTTTTTTGATAAGATGATTCTGATGAACGTTGTTGTTGTTGTGGTGGTCGTTTTGGACATTTCAATGCACGATGACCTGGTTGCTTACAATAGAAACATAATCCATATTTGAAACAATCGTCTTTCGTTGTAGCTGTGGTATATGGTGTCGTTTGATATTGTGATTGTCGTGTATTAATAGTATTCAATTCGACATCAGAAGAGGCTTCAAGAAATGGATTATATTTCATATTACTACTTTTACCAATAGTTGTCACATTGTCGTAAGTAGTTGCTTCACGTATGGCTTCTTCCACTGTTTGTGGATGTTTTGATCCTACATATAAACTAGCATTCAAGGACAAACCATTTACGAATAACATAACTTGTGTTAGTTCGTCCATATCGGCTATTTGACCGACAATACTTCGAAACACATGAATATAATCTTGTAATGACTGTTTTTGACGTAAATGTAATAATTGCTTTCTAAGGTGCTCTTGAAAATCGAGTGGTTGAAACTGAGATTTTAATTTGTCTTTGAATTCATTCCAAGATGACGGTCGTTGATTTTTTAATTTCAAGTTTACGAACCATTGTAAAGCAGTACCACCTAACAGACTCACGGCAAGAGAGATTTTCTCATCGTCAAGTATGAATCGATTTGTCATAATTTCTTCCAGTGCTGTTAACCAAGTAATGACATTTTCTTCGACGGTTCCATTGTATTCCTTCGGTTTAACATTTATCTTATTAACGGATCGTAATGACGTATCAACCGATGAATCTGTTGCTGTTGTTCTTGACTGTTGTAAAGGCAGTTGTGTTGAAACAAGTGCTTGTTGGGCCTGCATTTCTTTTCGTTGTTCATGGATTTCTTGGCGCTGTTGATGCATTTCTTCGATGATAATCGCGTTCATTTGTATTACTCTCTCCAACAAACTTTCTAAATTCGCACCTTCAATCGGCATGATTCGCTGCTACCAAATGTTAGCTTCAGCTAAAACTGTTTTCTATTTCTTTCCTTTCAAGACAAGAAAAACAACCAAGAGAGAGAACAAGAACAAGACGAAAACACACAACTGAACTAAATAAAAAAAAGGCGCGTTCTTTTTCTTTTTCTTCAATTAACAATAGTCCGATATTCGGTGATGTCTAGTGATTCAGCAAATGTTCGACACAAAACATCTTTCGCATGTTCATCTGTTTCGAAATCGGCTCCGAATGCACTCGATGCGATTATTGATAGTGTCAACGAATTAAATAGAACTTGTAGATCGAATTGTTTCGAATTTTCTACGTTTGATAGCATGGATTGAATAGTCTTGGACGTACGATCAGTAATAATTGACACCATCGATTTTAGATTATGATGATAGAATGCTGGGTTAATCATTCGTCGAACACGTTCGTGTTCGCTACCCTCAGCTACGAGTAAATTATGCCATCCTATGATGGGCACAAACGCACTACTATTATTGACAGTTTTCACATAATTCGTTGCATTGTTTCGACTTAGTACATCAGCAATGACAGCGGGTTCACATTTATCTAGAGATGTGTGAATGGACCAAAGCTAAATTGAAATAATTGTACATGCTTCGCTATGAGTTCTTCGTAATAAAGTTGTAGCTGAGCATAGTTGCGTCGTTTCCTGAGCTTAGGTGATAGACTAAATAAAGGCTTAAATGGTTCACCTTTGAGGCCTCGTTTACGAAGGGCATCAAATATTTTCTTTTATTGGCGAATGAATGTGAAATAATTATATGGTGACGGTCGCAGCAATGATACAAAACACAAACGTATAAAACAAGATTGTTAGTATCATGCCTGTTATTCTAGAGTGTGAGGAGAACCTTTGAAGTAGTTGATTGTGGCTAAACGAATAAGTAGATACTCGTAGACAATATCATTATAAGAAGAGCAATTCTTGCCATGATATTTGTATTCGGTTGTTTGACGAAGCTGTAGATAAGAAAATAATAATTTATATGACGGTACTGATAATATTTTTGCTTACATATTACACAACTTATGTTATCTAGTTCGACGAAATAGAGATCAATATGTATTAGTTCGTATGACCATTGATACCCTCTAGAGCAGTAAGAGCAAAGTTAAACTATGATAAGATATTCAAAACATCGGTTTTTGATCGAAGCATTCTAAATTGCTTGCGAGTAATGTTTGCACAGTCGTAGCCGACGTATTTTAGTATGAGTATTAGAGAAATAGCTTGCACCTGTCATGATCATCTAGGACTCCGCAGCATTTTAAGTACCCAGTGAAGAATTTTCGCTTATTTTAATCGATTTATTTTCCAAAAAAATCGAAATTATCAATCGATTTTAAATCTTGATTTTCTTACAGAATAATCAATTTGAATACGGTCAAAAATATCCCTAAAATAATGTCCTTGGTTTATAATGTCCCTGGAAGAAATGTCCCTCGAAAAAATGTCCTTTGTTTTCTAGATTTTTTTTCTAAAATACGGGTTATAGTTCACCATAGAATTAAGTATAGGAAGTTATCGTACGCAAAACAAATTAAAAGAATAAAATTCCATATTGTTTTGCACGTGAAACAAAAAAAGAAAGTTTAGCACAACACATGGAGGAAATTACAGGTTTGAAACCCCCAACATCAAAGCATCATATCAGCACTTTTTTGGCATCTACAGTTTTTCTTAACAACTTAGTGTAGAATTTAGTCAGTACGTGCTGATATTGCCTTGGCAATACATAAGCATCAAATTCTACCCTAAATTGCTGAGAAAAATCTAAAGATGCCAAAAAAGTGCTGATATGATGCTGTGATGCTCATTGTGAAAGAAGATAAAGATGCTGAGATGATGCCATGATGCTGAAATGATGCTGGGGGTTTCAAACCTACACTTTCCACCTTGGCACAACAACTGTTATTTTTGTTTAATGTTCTCTAGTTCCTATTGCATTCTTTATAGACTAGTCCAATCCTCTGCAACACATCACGAATATATGCATCGATATATTTCTTTTCTTAAGGCGTCATCTGTGTCAATAACATTCAATTGAACAATAAAAAATAAATAATCCACGAAAACATTACATCAAGGGACGTTTTTCCGTGGGACATTTTTGCCGAGAACATTTTTGCTGGGGAGATTTTTACAGAGAACATTTTTGTGAGGGACAATATTTCAGGGACATTTTTCCATGGGGACGAAAAACTAGGGACATTTTTGACTGTTACCATCAATTTTAATCCGAAAGCTTCATACTAAATAAGTAACAACCTGAAGTAATGGTTAAGTCATGATCTACGATAATCAAAATTATTAATCGATTTCAATTTTGATTTTGTTACAGAATGATTCGATTAAAATCAGCGAAAAGTTTTCATTGGGAGCATTCATCCATTTGTATTCACATAGAGACAAAATAGGAATGCGATTGCATCGCATTATGTTATCATTCTATAAACATAGCAGAACGTTTCTTCAGTTCACAAAACGTTTGTATTGAGAAAACGGGGTTGTTAATATCCAAGGGCTCCATAATAAAATTGCTCGTTAATTAGCAATTTTTCTTTGATTAGTTTCATTATTTATTACTTTTGTCGACCAATTTTCTTTGTAGTATTATTTGAATAATACTAAAAAACTTATTAATTTTTTAAAAGAAAGAATGACTGATAATTCTATTACTAAGTTATTATTACTCACTTTTGCTATACTCATAAGATGCGCTAGAAAAGAAATGTGAAAAATATCAAACACTGTTAGACCATGTTGAAGACTTCTTATCCATTCAAATTTTTATTTTGATGAAAAGAGCAATGTCAAAACTACAAATATTATTCCAGACATATTTTATCCGGATGAATCTAAAAACAAGAAAAAGCCCAAAATCTAGTACTTCTAAAAACGTTCGTGCACCTTCACCATCCAATAAAAGTACTTTCTATTTTTATTGATTCTTTTAATAGTGTAAAAGCATGGAAAAACCATATTGAATCATAATTTTTGTAGCATAAAGCATGGTCTTTTCAATGGTGTATTGGAAGTTAAATTGTTCTTAATTTTTATACCGAGATATTCCTTTTTCTGAAATAGACTAAAGAATTTGGTTATTCTCATTATCTGGCTAACTCGCAACGGTAAAAATTATTTTTTGCATTAATTTCTTGTTCAGATTCTAAAATTCGACATATTCCGAGTAAATAAAGCAAAACGAAATTGAGTTCATGCATGCTTTCTCTAGATATAATGACTAATATTCTTGCTGACTGATGATTTCTATTAAAAAGTCGACTTTCACAAAAATTTAAGTTTTTCAATCCATGACTATAGAGTCAAGAACGGATTTAAAATTTTGTAACAAATCGATATCGATAGAATGTTTTGTGCTTTTCATTTCGATGTAATTTTTTTAAAAATTTGGTCGATATAGCCATTCATTTTTGAGAAATACAGATTTTTGCTAGTTGTAAGAACTCTTTTTAAAAGTGCAACATATTGAACTTTTTCTCGTTTTCAGATTCATCCTGATAAAATATGTCTGGAACAAAAATTGTAGTTTAAACATTGCTCTTTTCATCAAAATAAAACTCGACTGAATTAAAAGTCTTCAACATGGTCTAAGTGTTTGACATTTTTTCTATTTCTTTTGCAACGCATGTTATTTTATTAACGTTTTTTCACTTGAAATGAACAAAAGCAATTTTCATTACTAACTTGTGATAAAAAAATGTTGAACCTAATAAAAATCACACGTAATATCGAGTTATGAGCCTCTCTACTGTAGTGGAAAAAATAATGAAACGGTGAATTAAGTACTAAATAAGCAGCGCTGATGAATCAGTGCACCTCATAACTTGATATGAAATGGACAGATGATTTACTAAAACGAATCAGATCAAAGCATTAAATTGCTTTTGATGATTGGTTGTTACAATAGGTGATTAGTAATGACCTTCAATATAGTCATTGTTTACTTCGGATCAATGTAGCATAATAACGCTAACCAAAGCCTATCTCTATTTGCATAAACACATGACTCGGTCAAAGTTTGAAATCGCTATTGCGTGAAACTTTTATTGTATACAATTCCTGGAAAATTAAGATTAAAGATAAATATCATCAATGCAAACTATTTCAATGTTAAAAGTATTTACAATCATCTTTGACTAAAAAGGTCAAAAATGCAATTTATTTTTAAACTATGTTGGATGTCCAATGTAGAGAAAATTTACTCGCTTAATAAACAGCGAACAAAAAACTTTACAATCTAATTACAAATAAAGTTAATTATTTTATCATCTTCATCAATGTAACAGTTTCGTATCAATGCCTTTTCTACTAATGCTCTTCTCAAGTCATACATCTTGATGTGAGTCACTCATTTCTGTGTAATACAAATTTTTTTCACCAGATAATATTCATTGAATCATTTTCTTTATACAAAGCAAACGTTTCGACATACTTTTTTATTGTTTAAACAAACAAGAATATTCTTTTTCAAATCTTTCCAAAAAGCTTTTGTCGTCAAATCATTTTTATTCATGATTTACTTTTATCTATTAGTTTGTGTGAAATTTGAATGAAACTTTTTTCAAATGGGTTGACAGATATAATTTCTAAGCAAGGTTGCAAATAGCAGCATCATATTCAATCATATAACATACCGAGTTGCTTTTACAACAACGACAAATCTCATCTGATTGATAGCTATCAGCAACTGGAATCTGCATCATTTCTATTTCGATAATACAAATCATAAATTGAGATCTTATGACTGCTCTTTGTCTAATAGAAAGGGATTTTTCAATTTTTGTTATTGAAATGGACACCGTGATGAATTGAAACTATAATTATCTGTTCGATCAACTTTCATATCGAGTTTGGGATAGTCCAAATAAGAGCTATTTGTTGTTTTCGATTCGAAAGAAACTGTATAATTAGTTTAATAGGTTTCCTGACTAATATTTGTCAATTTTAATCTTCATTATATAAGGCCATGATAAATGAATTGATCATGTCTCGCTTTTTTCTGTTGCCGATGCATGAGAAATATTGTTTTGACAGCAGACAACAAATATGCATCGTCCATGCCTCAATCATGCCATATGTGAAACTCTCTTCGGAGAAACTTTTCAACTGGTAGGAAAAATATCTATGAAACAAAAAACAAAAGAAGGCAAGAAAAATAGCATGATTCGAGTACGTACTGTTTTCTATGATACTGCTTATTATGCTATCGTGTTTACCTTTCAAATTAAATTGTTATAAAGATTGATGATAATTCATCTTGGTAACAAATCGATACAAGTTTAAAATGTTTTGACTTGAATTGTCGTACGTCGAATGTTTGAATTTACTTTATAACGAAAAACAGCACGATAACATACACTATCTTTATATGTATGTTTAGAATTTCATTTTTGCATGCACGTATTCTAGTTAGATATTAATTATTTTTAATCTGACATCACTGTCTTTTGGAACATGTCCGGAAATGAAACAATAGACTTAAATTTATAAAGAAGAAAAACGTTTTTCGAGACACCGTTTAACTTCTCACTGATTCAACGTACAGTATGACACAGTACAATTTGCTCAAAAGATAGTCAATCTCAATTTGTCCAGTTCAATTATTTTACATCTTCACGACACATCGTTCTTCGATTATGCTTGTTCAAACTTTTGGGATATTTGCCACATTCTGCTGACAAAGACGTAAAATTACTATGGAGTAACCCCGAAGGGGGGGGGGAGTCTTCTTGTTGTATGGGGAGGAGAGTTCATTCATTATTCATGTGTTGACAACAAATGTTTCCTTCGTCAGACTACTTTATGTTAGTTAATATCTATATATATTCACGTATTTTCCATTTCCTCTAAGTTTAAAATACAGCAGGGGAACGGAGAAAAAAGAAATATTTTTCTTCTTCTTGTCGTCTCACTGCCATATTTTACTTTCCATTTAGAAGAAAAAGAAAAGGCTAATACTTACGTGTCTTATACATATTGTTTGAAATAAATAAAATACTATGATAAAGACAACATCGTTATCAAAGTATAACTAGGAGTAAGGGAAAATAAACAACTAAACATATCTGCCATAAGGAAGTAAAACAATCACATTAAGTAAATAATCAAGAACTGGATCACGTTTCTCCCATCGATACATCCTGAACTCATGATGTCTGTACAGATAAGTTAACTTTTTACGATGAGAGATTGAGATTTTATTGTGTTAACGTTAGATTTAGAAAGAGTTTCAGATCAACTTAAAATGGAAAAAAATGTAAACAAACAAACAACATCAAGAAAGAAGGAACTACTGTCAAAGCTTATAATTCTTTGTTGTTCTTTCCCATCTCATATTTTTCATAAACTTGCGACAATCTAATTACATCAACATGCATATACAGGACAACACGACAATATGATGATAGAGAATGTTCTTTTTCTGGTGACTTCGATATTGTTAATTAGTAAATGTTTGTACCATTCGATTGATTTCGTTATTTATTTCATATGAACGCTGTTTTTGAAATATAACGGGATTTGAATTTAGGTTATATTTTACCGTGTCATTAACATAGTAAAAAAAAGCCAAAATCTAGAAATAGAAAATTTAATGTTTTCCGAACCAAAAAAAGATTTCATTAAAACAATTTATACCATAAAGATTGTAAATATAGTAATAATGACAGATATAATATTCCAAAGTAATGCACGACGAGAATAAAGTCGAGCTTTATCATGAAATTTAACATCAGCCTTGGCTGAACTTTTCAATGAATATGCCAATGCAATAAGACCTTGAGAAAAACAAAATAACCGAAAACTGATAAATTAATATGATTGCATTCCTTACCTGTTGCTGGACATAAGCAAATAGTCGAGAAAAGTGAAAATATAAAATAATGACGAATACGAACAGGTGCCTGTTGAACATGAATTGACCCATCGATCAAAACAGCCGATGATGATGATGCAACTATGAGAGAAACACATACCTTGAAAAAAGTTTTAAGTTATTAGTTTTATCTTACTGTCAGTTGGTGGCATTTTTTCGTAGGGAATATTCATTTTTTCTTTCGCTGCTTCTATTAAATGAGGAATCTTCAACAAAAAAACAAGTAAATATTATTTATTTTTTCAAGTGTCAGTCATATTTTATGCAAAGAAATAAAATGAACTGCGTCATAGATGCATGTTTTTCTTCTTTGAATGAATGAATGAATGAATGAAAAACGAGAAGAAACAACATCATGAATATTTGTAACGACATCTATCTTGTCGTTATATTATTCATTTTATTCGATTCCCATTGGTGTATTTTAGTAGTGCCATGTCGATAAACAATAAGTCGCATGTTGTGTATGATATGTTCTTCTATATTTGACGAAAATGCCAGCAACAACTTCTAATCAATCATCGACATCATCACAAAAAGAAAATATTATTGATTTATGTACGTCGGTGGGAGAAGCTTTCTCAAAATTTGGTATTTTATTACGTGACCTTGATTTAAGTAATCGACGATCATTGTCAAATAATGAACAAGATCAACAATTAATCGGTTGGGATGACCAAAGTGCAACCATGTTTCGTCAAGCTATACAAACATTTGCACTTAATATACGAGATATTTCAACGGCTGTAGCAGAAAGACGAATTCGTGAACGATAGATTTTTATAATATTAACCTGTCTTCTTTTTCTGTGCGATTTGTGGTGGTTTGTTAATAGTGTATAGAAAATCAAAAAAGAAATCCAACTGGGAATATGTTCATTAAGAAGAAAATTGTTCTTGTCACAAAGTTCATAATTTGTGGTAAACAAGATTCACTATAAAAATAAAAGAAGATAAAGTATTATACAAAACAGGAAGTGTAATCTTTATTAAATTTTAGATAAACTCGATTCTTTTAATACAATATACTTTTTAACATGGAATGGGAAATTTTATTTCATTAAATTAATAAAATTGAATAGAACTGAAAACGTATCATTCAATTAATGAATTTAAATTAATGTTAAATTCTAAAGCAATCATCAAATATCAGAAATTTTCAAAATAGGTTTTTGTTGGTATACATTAAATTTAATTAATTTACGTAAATAATCAAATTATATTGAAATTATTTTCGTTCAAATAAATTCTATACTCACAAGTGATCTATGACTTTAATAATCATAACAGATGATTCATCATCATCAGACTTACTTATTGAATGACGCATATATTCATTCAGGACAAGCAAATACAGCTCATGTGCTTCGGAAGAAGAATTATGATTATTCTTTTTATTTTTCTAGATTAATAAGTATGTATTCATCAAAAACTAATACGTTAAAATTAATAAATTTCATTCAACCAAAAGTTCGAGCAACTATTGTTCGAACTTTGTTCAATTCGTTTGCAACGAAATCAATTGTAAAAGCGAAAGATGCTCATTCAAATTTACTCACAGATACCGAACATGTTTTTGAGCTTCAACATCATATTGTTAAACCAAATTCAATGGTAAAAATTAATTGTTTAAGCGTTGTTTTTTTAATAGAGTAATTATGATTATTTTTGCAATCGCACAGTACTCTCATGATATTTCTCGGTACTCAATCATGCAATATGTTAAACTAATAGATTACTCGTGTTGTTTTTTCCGCTAACCATGGAAACATAGCTATTTTATTAGGTCAGTGAATATGACTCATAGAACTTTCTTCTTCTTTATTAAATTTGAATCTATTATTATTCTTTCGAAATGTCACAGTTTCAACATTGACTAAAATTGATTCTGTTGAAAATACGTGAGACTTATTTCCTTAACGTAAATGATTTTGACATCTACGTAGAGAAAAAAAGTTTTCTTATCAAAATTGTTTTTTTCCCCACTATCTATTTATGGTATAGAAACAGTCGTGCTAGATAGATCAAAACATCAAGCAGCAGATAGAATCTACATCGTTTGCCAACCATAAACAACTTCTTTGGTACGACGAACCCAATATGATAAGCAACATGTCATGTTGCAAATAAGACTCTTAGCTTTGTTCTCTATGGGAGAAAAGAAAGAAAAAAGAACTTCTAAATGTATCGGGGTACTTCGTGTGGAATAAGCGACTATATAAAAAAAGCTCGTCTTCATAATATCAGGATCATGGGAAAAGTTTTCAACGAACAACTACGAGCAAAACCAGTGCTATTCAAATCGCCAAAATTACTTGCATGGATTCATCACAATTAGTTTTTTTGACGCTTACTATCGGTTCTAATCTTTTGATGATGTAATTAGATATTCATACGGCATAAATCAGGGCAACGTGATCTATATTTGTTTTGAAAAAATCCGAAGGTTCTTTACTAGAACAAGTCGTAAATCTTATAAGAAGAAGAAAACATGTTGATGAATTCTAAGAGACAGAAAGAAACTACAATTAGTCGATTCTTTCTATTTTTCTGTAAATATATATATATATATATATATATAGTCCTGTCTCATTATTCACCAGCTAGAAAAAAAAACACTTTTCTCTTCCTTTTGAAATATTATTCTTTCTTGCGCAGTAGTCATTATCGCACTTACATTTCAATACGTGTTTAATTAGCTTGAATGTAGTAAAAAAGATATCGTTTTTTGAAAAGTACAAAGTGCAAAATTAATATGTAATTCTAGAATAACTATGAATCAAACTACAGTGATTATGCAGCCCAAATTCTTGATAAATACTCTTCGACTGGTCTTGTTCATACTGGTTCATGGAGAGTACATATTGGTAATATAAAAAATCAATTCGTTCATATATGGATGTACAAAAATTTCGCTCATTTGGATCAATTTACGAATAATTCTCAACTCGATTCTATCGATGATAAACTAAATCAATTTATTGTCCAACGTTCAAATCAAATATGTCTCTCATTTTCTTATTTTGGTTTGATATTGATCTTCATTTAGTTTTTCTTATCTTAAATGAAGTTTAATTTAATGTTTTCTATTTTAGGAATTCCTAAACCACGTGCCAAATCGGATGATCAATCAAGTCCAAACATATATGAAATGCGTTCATATTGGCTAAAACCTGGCACATTAATCGAATGGGGAAATCTATGGCATAAAGGTGTACAATATCGACCCGATGCTAAAGTGCTTGGTGTTTTTTCACAAATCGGAGAACTTTACAATGTTCATCATATGTGGTCATATAAAAATTTTCAACATCGAAAACAAATGCGTACGAATGCATGGGCGAAACCTGGCTGGTCAGAAAAGTACGATAGCATATTTTGCTACTTCTATATTTATTTTTAAACATTCTCTTGTATTTTAGTGTTGAATTTACAGTTCCATTAATTCGTAAAATGGAATCAAAAATTCTCGTACCATTGAAAACCTCACCAATGCAATAGTAGAAGAATATTGGCTTACAGCAAATGCTCTTTTTCAATTTAGATTAGTTCGTTGGTTGAATGACTTCAAGCGAACAGTGATCACCCATTATCAAATTAATTTATTTGTTCCTCTTTGAATGGTTTCGGGTCAACTCAATGATTTCTTTTTATATTGCTGTTTGTTTCTTTTTATTTGGATTAAACCAGCGATAGGACAACATATTGAAAGTTCTTGTAGACGTGAATACGTCTTAATGACTTTGTTTTTTTTTTGTTTTTTGAAGATAATCTATAACGCAAGCGCTTCATGGAAGAAGCGGGAACAAAATCTGTTGCTCCTGAATCAGCCGAAAAACCAGTTGATGATATACAGACCAATGACCTTGAAGCTCTAGAAGAGGTAAACAGTGTTCTTTGAATGGAAGACGAATGAAAAAAAAACAAATTATTCTTGTTTATATTTAAATTTTCCAATTACCATTATTTTATTCACAGAAGAAATTCTTTTCTCTCTCTTGATTGCCAAATTATCGTACTACAATACCTTGATTATGAAGACCAAAATATTTTCTTTTTAAATTTGTTTGTTCTATTTAAAAAAAAAAGAAACCTTTTTTTGCAGTTTGAATGCGACCTGAATTATGGAGATGTAAGTTACATGTAGTGAACAATAATAAAAAGTTTGTCTAGGTTGTATACATTAATTTAATACACTATCATGTCTATATCTTAACTTCTCACGTAATTTAGCTTGATTGTATGAAAACACTAAATTATCTATTTTACTTCAACTTTCATCATTGTATCACTTAGTAACTACTATGCACTTTTGTTTCGTGTTGAGTTTTTACATATGAATTATTCGTATTACAATTCATTATATGAATATACTATGTCGTTATATTCAATTATGAAACACTAATGATTATGGGAGTCAATGCAAGTAGTATGAAAGATCATGCAATGGAATCTTCAACTATAGCAAATATTCATTGCTCAGAAAAGAAAGAAATTTCTAATCATATGAATCGATTCGTTGAGCAGAATCAGATTATTGACAAGATCGAAACGACGCAAGATGTTAAGGTAGAGAATAGAAATATTCTGATTGGACAACGATATTTGTTTTTCTGTTTTTCTATCATGTGTTTCTGTGTTTTGCTTCGTTCTATGCGTTGTTCATTCTTGTCGAGATCGATTTCTTAGAAAATCGATATTACTTATATTATTTGAAAAATTTATATGTTCTTTTACTGCAGAGTGACACTATTGGTGAACTTCGTGCAGATTTTAATGCTATGAATTCTGATCTTGCATCACCGTTGGTTCGTTCTCCGTTTCACAAATTTCGCGGTTCGATTGCTTGGACTGAAGGTTTTGAAAAAAATCTTCATGTTCTTGGTAAAGATCAATATCCAGATCGAGCTATGGGTATATTTACAAGTGGTGGCGATGCTCAAGGTATTTTGATGGGATTTATTGCATAGTTTAGAAAATTTTCTGTTATATTTATGCTTGTGTACTGTATGTATCATATGTTTTCTTGATATGCTTGTGTACTGTATGCATCATTTATGTTTTTTTATATGCTTTGCATGTTGTATCCTTTGTTTACCTAGTCAACCAGTTATCCTGTGTCAACTACTACAGTCGTACATGAAAATCATACTCATCATGCTACGATATACTATAGACCATCGACTGATTCGCAGCAACATGATAATTTGTCAGAAATGGGCAAAGAAGGTCATTTCATTGCCAAAGATCAATATAATGGCCACAGTCTTGCCGTGTTTACTAGTGGTGGTGATGCACAGGGTACAAAATTACTGATTTTTATAATGCTCTTAAACTAATCTATTGCTTATTTTTGTGCACAAAATTTCAAAGAAATGAGATCCATGTATGATGAATCTTGTTCTTGTTTTTAAAGGAATGAATCCGGCTGTGCGAGCTATCGTTCGTATGGGCATTTATCTTGGTTGCAAAGTTTACTTTATACACGAGGTACAGAAGACAACGGTTAATGTGTAAAATCGTGAAATTCACACTTCTCTTTTTTCTTCTTCTTACTAGGGTTATCAAGGTTTAGTCGATGGTGGTAACAGTATTCGTCAAGCAACATGGGCATCCGTGTCTGGAATTCTTGACGATGTAAGTCGAATCTAGAGTCGAATATTTTCCAAAATATAAAATTGTATCCTACGATTTTAATATCGTTTAGGGTGGAACCATTATTGGTAGTGCACGTTGTAAAGAATTTCGTGAAAGACCCGGTCGATTACGTGCTGCAAAAAATCTTATTGATCACGGTATTAATAATATTGTATGTATCGGTGGTGATGGATCATTAACTGGAGCAAATCTATTTCGTAAAGAATGGGATAATCTTTTGAAAGAGCTTGTTGAGACAAGTAAATATGCCATATTTAGCAAGATAAATATTTATTATTTTATTTTCCTTTGTTCTAAGATCAAATAACGAAAGAAAATGCTGAGAAATATAAACATTTAAATATTGTTGGCCTTGTTGGATCAATTGACAATGACTTTTGTGGTACAGATATGACCATTGGAGCTGATTCAGCTTTACATCGTGTTATGGAAGCAATTGATTGTATTACAACAACAGCATCAAGGTTGATTCTTTTTTTTATCTCATTTTAAGAATTGAATTTATTTTATTTTTGTAAATGAATAATGATATTTATTTTTTTTTATTTAACGATAGTCATCAACGTTGTTTCGTTCTTGAAGTAATGGGTCGTCATTGCGGTTATTTAGCATTGGTAACTGCCCTTGGATCGGATGCTGATTGGGTATTTATTCCTGAAGCACCACCTGAACCAGGGTGGGAAGATCAACTATGTCACAAACTTCAAAATGTAAGATGTTCTATAAAATAAATTCGTTGACTTTTATCGACAATATTTTCCAGACAAGAGAAATGGGACAACGTCTAAATATTATTGTTCTGGCTGAAGGTGCCATCGATTCAGAAGGTCGACCAATTAAAAGTGATGATGTTCGCGAGGTACAATTGACTTCTTTGCTTTTATCCTTAAACAATTTTCAATCTCACGCAGCTTATTTCGAAACGTCTGAAATATGATACCCGTGTAACTATTCTTGGTCATGTACAACGTGGTGGTACTCCATCAGCATTTGATCGTGTTCTTGTATGTTAAAGACAAGGAAATGCAAACTCTTCACTTAAAAAAATATCTCTTATCGTTTCATTCAGGGCACTCGAATGGGCACAGAAGCCGTTCTTGCCTTAATGGAAGCAACAGCAACATCACAACCGGTTGTTATTGCTCTCAGTGGTAATCAAACAGTTCGGGTACCATTGATGCATTGTGTTGAAAAAACTACGGCTGTTGCGCAAGCTATGAGTGAGAAAAAATTCAAAGAAGCACAAGATCTACGTGGACGAAGCTTCAAAAGCAACCTTGAAACATATATTCGTCTGAGTAAATTACGGCCAAAAATATATTCTAGTAAACAAGTAAGTAACTATAATTATTCCTTTTTTAGAATCTAATAATACGATTAGAGAATGAAAGTCTATCATGTCTCGACAGATCAATCGAATATTGACATATGTTAGTTCTTTTTTTCAAGATATTTATTTAGGTTTAATTTAATCAAGAATGATAAAAGAATTAGGATTAGCATAAATCAATAGTGTTGAAAATTTATATTCGTTCATTCCTTTTTTGAATTAGAAAAGCTTCCAAGTTTTTTTTTCTGCATTGTAGTTTTCATATAATTTGGCTGTGGTGAATGTTGGTTCTCCTGCTTGTGGTGTAAATGCTGCTGTTCGTTCAATCGTTCGTTATGGTTTATGTGAAGGATTTAATATGTATGCTGTATTTGATGGATTTGAAGGTTTAGTAAACAACCAAGTATGTAAATTTTTCATCATTTCGAATGACAACAATAATCCGTATTTAATTGAATGAAAGGTAAAAGCTTTACATTGGACATCAGTCAACGGTTGGAGTAGTGTTGGAGGTTCATTACTTGGTTCTCAAAAGTAAATCAGTAGAAAAGATTAGGCAAACAAATAGACAAATATTTTCTCATTTGATTTTAGAACAACGGCAGCTAAAGTTGGTTTAGCAAAGTTAGCTGAGAAATTTCGTGAATTTAATTTTCATGGTATGATAGTCATTGGTGGATATGAAGTAAATAGAAATGATTTTGAACGAGAAGAATTTCGTTCTCATTATTAAAATGATATCTATTGATAGGGTTATCTATCCGTTACTCAAATGTATGATGCACGAAATAAATATGTCGAATTTCAAATTCCATTAATTTGTATCCCAGCTACGATATCAAATAATGTACCGGGTACTGAATTCAGCATTGGTGCTGACACAGCATTGAATGAAATAGTCAAAGTTTGTATTTACAATTAACTTGGGAAGACAGTGCGAATATTCTTTTTCTTCGGCAATTAAGATTTGTGACAAAATTACACAATCAGCACAAGGTTCAAAACGACGTATATTTGTGATTGAAACTATGGGGGGCTATTGTGGTTATCTAGCAACAATGGCTGCACTGGCTAGTGGAGCTGATCAAGCATACATATATGAAGAACCATTTACAATTAAAGATTTGATTGATGATGTTGATCATCTACGTAAAAAAATGGAAGGACATTTAAAACGTGGTCTTTTACTTCGTAACGAAATGGCTAACGAACATTATACAACGGAATTCATTACAAAATTATTGCAAGAAGAAGGCAAAGGAGTGTTTAGTGCACGTTCAAATGTACTCGGCCATATGCAACAAGTAGAAGAAAAAAAAGAGCATGAAACATTGATTGTTAAGTATTTCTTTTTTGTTTTTCTTTTCTATTATGTCAGGGTGGTTTACCATCACCATTTGATCGTGCCTTTGCAACAAAACTAGGATGTAAAGCAATACCATTCTTTGCATCGATGATCGAGAAAGCAGCAACTGGAGATGGAAAAGTCATATGTAATACAAAAGACAGTGCTGTTGTATTAGGTTTAATTAAACGACAAAATGAATTTACACCCGTAGAAATTCTTAAGACAAAAACCGATACCGAGTAATTTATTGTCACGATTTTTTTCGTTTGTTTTATCATAACAATCGATTGATTTGTTTTCTTGAAATTTAATTTAGACATAGAATGCCTCTCGAACAATGGTGGCTAAAACTTCGACCATTACTTCGTATTTTAGCTAAACACGAAAGTGTTTACATCAGTGAATTCGTCGATTCAGGTGTCGAAGAAGTTGATCAATCTCAATAGATTTTCTTTGAAAATCCTTTTTTTATTTCCCTTTATTTTTGTAGTCAACCTCGAATATATATTTTTTTCTTTTTATCGTTTACCTATATCACAATAACCTTGTTCTCTTTGTCTCATTTTGCTCTAGTCTTAGTAAGTGACATCTGTGTATCGACAAAAAAAGATATTCTATTCGTTTTTTTTTTCATCAAGAAACTAATATAAATAACGTATGATTTCTCTGATCGATGAGAAGGATTTTTCTTTTCTTTTTTTTTTTCATTTGGTTGCATATTTGCGTAAACACACATGTTTTTGAATACGAAAGATTTTTGATACATAATTAATATCGTAGCAATTAAGTCTGAGAAGAACAGGTTGCTAAGCATACAATAGTATATGTAATATGATACGGTCGCTTTTTTTTCCTTCTAATGCTTGTATGATAAATATTACAGTAGAAATTCTCGATGATTATACGTACAAATTTATTCTATACAATGCTTGTTTGTTTTCATTTGAAATTTTAGACCTAGAGAACATAGGATTAATAGGTGAATAACGAGAGAAAAGGAGTGAAAGAAAGAACAACTATGAAAGAAATCAGGCAGCATAAATAAATTGAAAACAACAATCGACCAGTTCACCTGAATGTACAAGTATCATGATTAGTGTTTCAACATACTGTGCTTGCTATCGATATTCGATCTGGAAATAATATATGTATATATATATTGGCTTTGTTATTCTATTTTAAGCTACATTGATTCTATGTTCGATGATTGATAATGGCTGGCAGCAGCAGTCATAGGCTGTTGTTGTGTTCGCCTGATGGCATTTATATGTGTATGTACGATGGTAGCAAAAAAAAAAAGAGAAAAAAAAAGGAGAAGGGAGGGTCATGTCTGTTTATTCGATTACAGTCTTATAAGCATATGCATGTCGTTACTCTTGTTCTCTTGTGTTTATCAGAAGCATTAGTTTGCTCCTTTTTAGATAGAAATGTGTACAACGGTGAAGTTGAATGACTCTATTCTCTTGTATTTATCTGCGTTCATACAAAACTTTTCAAAAAGCACTAGAAATGCAATTTAATTGCATTTCACCTCTTCATCGTTGTTATTCTTGAGGCAGGAAAAGAGATGTCTTATCATATACATGAAAACCACAATAATTGACGCATTTAATTATATATTTTTGATCTTATCAAATCTGTCTAATCAGATATGATACGAAAAAAGAAAATATATATCCTTCTCATATTGATAACTTATTTGTGCGTAGGCAAATTTTACAGTCAATATATTACGTTTGACCTTCTATTTATTCATAGTACTTCTTTTCAAAAAGCAAGCAAACGAGCGTTCTATTTGTGCAAATAGTCATCCTACGTCTCTATACATAAATACGTATATATAAATCTCGACTTGCCTTCTTTGTCTCACTTAGAGTTTTTCTTCTTTTTTTTTCTCCTTCTTTGTCTTGAACACAGCTGTTTCGAATGTACACGACTGCGACGTCTGGACAAAGAGCATGAGAAATAACGAGCAGGAGAGAAGAAAAATCGTCAAAGAACGATGTCGTTCTCTTTGTTATTATCAAAGACATTCAATTACCTTTCTCATATTCTCGCTCATTCACTCTTCGTGTTTCGTCGAGGTTTGTCGTCTAATCCTACAATGTGCCATTACTCATCTCTATTTCTTTTCTGTTTTTCTCTTAACTGTTTTCTTTTTTTTTTACTGATAGACGATCGATAGGTGTTGTTGTTCTTTTTGTGACCACCATCGTATATATTACTCAATCTTGTCTACTTTCTTCGTTTATTACTTGACTTCAACTACCGACCATATTATATATATATATATATGTAGATAGATAGATAGATATATACATACATATCATCAGTAATAACAATTACCTGTTAGCTTTATCTATTATAATTTGTCAACCGATCAATCAATGACAACTCAAATGGCGACAACTGTTAAAAATGATGGAGAGGTACGCATGAGAGAAAAGAAAGGAACAACATCTAAACATAATGGTAATGTTGTACATACTAACACAATATCCTTATCAACGTCTAATACTTTTTCAGCAACAGATGATACATCTCGTAATGAGACGGCAACATCGCCAAGGTCACAGACATCAACATTTGAACAAGCATTTTTCTTTGGCTTATCTATTGATGATGCGCTTAATTCAACTGAAAATCTTTTAGAATTATTTTATAATGCATGCAAATATAATCATTTCGAACTTGTTAAACGATGCATTGAAGAAAAACGTGCCAATGTCAATGAACCGTTCAATAATGATTTTCCATTATGTATTGCAAGGTAAGTCGCTCGATTGTTTAGTGTGTTATTTAATTATGAATAGCAGAAAATGATGTGATGCTTCTTACTTTGATTATTGATGACATCATTGGAACATTTGTTTTCATCAACCTTTTTAGCCACAAAGGTCATCATCAAGTAGTTCATTACTTACTTGCACACGGTGCTGATGTTCATGTCAGGCGTGAACTAAATCTATTAGCTACACGCGGAAATCATCGCCTTTCTCGAGCTAATTTGACATACGGTGATAGTGCACTTTCGCTTGCCGTTAAGTACGGTTTTGAAGATATTGCTATAGAACTTGTCGAACATGGTAGTGATATATTAAGTGAAAATAGTGAATTTGAAAAGTCGCCATTACAAGATGCTATTCGACTTAATCGTATTCGTACTTTGACTGTTTTTATTAATAAACTTATGAGCATGAAAGCATCTCGTGATGATGATGAAACATTACTAATGCAAAAAAAAGGTGATATTCTTCGACAATGTCTTATCAACGATCAAATAGATGCATTGCGTATATTCGTCCCTAATATATGGGAAGAACTTAACAGTGATTTTATGTTTACTGTATTAAATAATCTTATGTTAAAAAATAAAATACAATCGGACAAAGCATTTGATGTATTAGAAACTATACTCGAAGCTATACCAGTACCTAAATTAAAAATGTATGATATTGGCGATTTACTCAGAAGATTTTTACATATTTTGCAAGCACAATTCATTACAATCAATGATGATCGAATTCAAATTCTTTATTTACGTACATCGCTTTTATTTACTGTATTGAAATATCATGAGACGATCGATTTCACAAATTATTTAGATCTACTCGATGCTTATTTTCGTGCTATTTATGATAGTGTCGAAAGTGCAGGTATCTAGTATAAAGAAAATCATGTTTTGTTGTTTAAATGACATAGTTGATTTTTAGGCGAGGGTGTCAATCAAATATACGAATATATTGTCCGTTTCTATGAGAATCTTATTTTAATGGGTCATCTTGTTCTAGCAAATAATTCAGTTATTCTTAAATTACTTGAATGTGAACATGTTCAACAGATGCAACCTATTGACATGTATTTATCGTGGCGAGCACGTAATCCATTTTTATTAAAAGAAAAATGTCGTCTTATTATAAAAGATATATTACCATCTTATAAACGAGCTACAATCGAAAAATTAAATTTGAATGAAGATACACTTTTATACTTGCACTATCAACGATAGTGCTACATTAATATCATAAACACTCGCAATAGTGATATTCAGTGTTTTTTAGTTGTGATATGAAAACAATATTACTTTTTTTGTCCTTGTTTTCGCGTGCTCGACTAGAATGTGTTCTAGATTTTTGTCTTATCGAACAAAAAGAAATGACAAAATCTAGATATTGAATGAATTGATTGACGAAATCAGAAAATAACAGTGTGTGCTTCTGTCTTTTGTTTCATTTTTTTTTTATAATTTTAGTTTTTTGTTTTGAGAAGAGAAAAATTTAAATGTCATACAACAAGTAGAATAAATTGAGCAAAAGAAATGATAATCACAAATTTATATTGCTGTCGATTTTTTTTAGTAAAAGAACATTTGTAGAATAAAAAAAGCAATGACAACAAACAGTATCGATAAAAAATTTTGTTTCTATTCGTCTGACACTTTGCAAACTGTACAAGATGTGTCACTCAATGAAACCTGCTGGTTTTTCTGCATTCCAACTGAAATCTTTCAGATTATTACCAATGCTTTGAATGTACGAGATTTAAATTCATTGAGTCAAACTTGTCAAGCGTTTCATACATTTATTAATAATGAGAAATTTTGGATATATCGTATATATCATAGTTTTTCGCCATCTATTTCACAACTTTACACGATGGATTTATTTCAAAAACCTGAAGAGATTGGAATTCACAATGAAATATGTCGATCTGGCTTGGCACATATTCGAAGAAATGATGAACTTGAGCTTGTTGCAATCCATTCAGCTACTCATTATAATGATCGAGCAATTCGAAAACGTCATGCTAAGATGTATGTATCGAAAGAAGATTTTTTAAATCAGATAGAATTTTATCAATTTAATAAGCCAAATAGCTACTCGAAAGTTCCATTTATGAAATTTATCAATTACTATTTGATTGATCGAAAAAGATTAGCCGCTGTTAATATGAATACTTTTCATTACGGACAAGATCAATATGTCGAAGAAAGTGATGCAGATAGTTTAACCGGTCGTATTATTCGTCTAGATGACGTTTCTTGGCTTGATATAAATGGTTGCTTCGAACATAAAATCATGCCCGGAAAATATCAAGTTAGCTGGCGAATGAAAATTTATCAGTATGGATTTGTTTTAATCGAAAAAGCAGAATTTATTGTTGTGCCACAACACGGAAGATTATTAAATTATAGAATGTCTGAAGCTGAGTTTTTTCAACTAAGAGCCAAACATAAAGATCAATGGTTCATTATTAAAATGGGTCAGACCATGATATATCAACCGTCATATGTTAGAGTAGCAATACGAAATTGGAACAATCTTGATTCGAAATTCGGTATTTTATTGGATTTTATTGAACTAACAATTGTTTCATGATATGTTGTTTTTATTTATTTATATGATTGATAGCTAATCTACTTTTGTAATCAAAACATTTTTGCCGTTTGAAGACAGGAAATATTCATGTATATGTAACCTTTACGAGTGATTATCAGGATTTGAAAAGTATGATAGACAAATTTTACAACATAGAGAGGATTAGATGTATCATAAATGTGTGTGGAGAACATGCAAGATTTAAATTAGTTATTTATTGACATTTATAGGATTCGTATTGGGATATATGTGCTATATGTATATAATTATCAGATATAATCTTCACAGTATTGGTGATATTTGATGGTAATCGATACAGTATACTTAAAAAGTCATCCTTTACGGAATCTATCACTGATTTGATAACGAAAAGATATTTGAACACTGTTAGATTAATGCAGTTTAGGGAATTATTTAAATATATGGAGATCGATTACGTATCACTGAGTTTTGAATAGATGACGCTAACAAACATTGATGAAATCTATAATTTAAGTAAATCAATCCAATGTTCGAAAGTGATATGAGATTATTTAGTATTTCAGAAATTTTAAGGATTGAAATTGAATATTTTTTCAATCTACATTACATTCTAGAAGACCATGTTTCCATAGAAACGCCATACACTACATTTAATCGTGCTACTCGATGAATTACTTGCAATAGGAAGAAAAAAAAATAAGAAATATTATCTTAAACATTTTTATGCATCTGGCTTTGTTCTCAATGACAATATTTTACCATAATGAAGCATAGCTTTCAGTTGAAATTTGCGACTTCGATTTGAATAACCTTTATGATGACGGATTCTGCTGAACAAGACTCCCAAGCAAGTGATTCAACTTCGAGCATTGATGCAGCAGTTGAATCTAGTGGTGGTGACACCATCACTGCTCTTGTCAATAGTACTCCGTTAGTAGATTCAAATGGAATGCACAGTTCCAGAGATAACAGTCCAAATAGTATGCGTCGTCGTCGTAGTAGTGTGTCTATCATTCAAGCACTTGCTAATACAAGGCATTTGCTAACGACAAACGATGCTCGAAAACGGTCTATATATATGCAGATCATGTGTTAATTTTCAATGTTATAAAAATGTTCTTCTGTTGAATAGAAATTTTCTTGTCGGAGCTGGACGACAATTACCAGAGAACACAGCAAGTGATATTAATTCGTTTTTTCCTAGTGGTCGATTGTTAACAATCATGATGGTAACGTGGAATACAGGTGAAGCATCAAAATTATACGAACAAAACTATACACCTACTGCTAAACAAACTGCCCAACCAAAAGAACGTATGCTAGATGATATGAGTGACATATTATTGCCGACATTCATTGATTATGTTTCGGATTTGATTATTGTTTGTACTCAAGAAATGTCCGTTTCTAAAAAGAGGTAAATGAAAAGACAAATATTCAGAAATCTATCGTTTGATTTCAGAGCATTCAATTGATTAGTATAGATTGCTACAAATAGAATAATCCTTTTGATTTGAAATGCTAACATAAGAAGAAGTGATCTCCTCGACCACTTTATGAATATGATAAGATATATTTTTAATATATATTTCAACTTGAGATGTTCAGTAGTTGCCGATTGTCTAACGAAGGAATTACAGAATTCAGTTTGAGTCTTGTATTAAGCTAAACACAATTGATTATCGTAACATAAGGATTTTGTTTCTGTCTGCTTCCTTCTCAGTAGGATTCTATGTTACATAAAACAAACATCACACAAGACTGCTATCAATAGTGTGCACTATTCTCTTCTGGTTTGTTTATTTTCTGCCTAGAGATCTGTACAATTTTTGTACATACATTTCAAATATGAGTACTCGAAATTTGTTCTCTAGTAGTCTCTTATAGAATTCTAATTTTGCTTTCACGAGTAGTGCTTCTAGGATTGTATTCGACACTTTTTACACATGGAGCAATTTAAAAGAACATTGAATTTTGAAGTCTCTCGATATGTTCAATCAAGGTGGGCTGTAAGAATATTCATTGTAATGTTTCTTGTACATGAGAAATAGAGATTGATCTGCTTGCTATCTATGATCAATATTTGTTCATTGAGAAAGCTGTTTAAATTCGTCTTTTCTTAGATTTATTCTTGTTTTCATTATCGTTTTTTTTTATTACAGTGATAAAATAAAACAAGAAATCTTGTTCGTATTTTCATTTTTGACGCTGATAATAAGTATTTCGTTTTACAAACGGAACCACAAGAATCAGATGCAATTGTTCTTATGAAAAAGTATCGCTGGATGTAAACTATAAATAAACTTCATTAGTAATTGTTTCAATCAAATACCAGAAAAGCACATTAAAATTGTATGTGCATATGCGCTATATGTTGAAGTGAATTTTTTTCAAACTACGTCATAGATAAGGTAGGTTAGTATACACCGTCGTATTTGATTTGTACGTAAAATATTTATTGAAAATAAGTACAAGTCGAAAGATAATTTTTCCGAAAATAAACAAGACCACTAAAAATCTGTTTGTAAGCAAAATCATAAGATGAACGTTCGTTACGAAACTTGTTTAAATCAAGACTTCCAGTCGACAAGCCACATATATTCTGAGTGCGTGATTTCACTGAATCTTCCGATCTTGATACTCAAATTACACTAGTTCTCCTAAACATTCGGTTTGTCCAGGAAAGAATTAAAACGATGTTTCGTCGATGTTTGTTGTTCGATCTAAAGGGGATTATAAGGTTTTGACCAAAAAGTGACATATATGCAGGTTTATAGAGGAAGACTTTCTCTATCCTGTAGCACATATATTTTTCCGTTCTGTTGTGCACCGATGATTTCGAAAATTATCGCCATATTCGCTGTAGCGTACAATAACAGACAGCGAATGTGGCACCATCTATTGAAGTCATCGGTGCACAAAAGGACTTTATAATATATGTGCCACCGGATAGAGGAAGTCTTTCTCTCTTAATATATGCATATCCTGCTTTTTCGTCCAAAACTGGCATGAAACTTATAACCGCCTTTTGTAAGAAAAAAAAACTATTTAGTGAAGAACTCGTAGTAGAATTCTTCATATAACAACCCTTAAATCAGACGATACATTACGTGTTCCAAAAACAAGAGAGTTGAAAATGATAAAACATTCACACGACCAACATCTCGATACCTGAAGAAATATGTAAGATGTACGAATTGATAAATTTGCATTAGTAAGAGCAGTAAACTGAAATTTCAAACCGATGGTGTTCAATGGAATAGATAGATTTCATGAAGAATATTATTAGTCCGTATTCGTGGAAGAAGTTCTTGTATATAACTGAGTCTCGCTTTTATTAGTAGAGAGTGCGAAGCACACTCTACTTTCCTTAATGTCTGATTTGCTAACAAGCTGCTGTCACAGGTTTTTGATCACCTAGACAAATAATAGGATTTCTGATAATGCATTGTCAGCGAGTGTCCAACTATGAGATAAAAATAAGTACTAGATTATATCATCAACTGATGAAAAAAAGAATAAGGAGACGAAGAATGCTCAAAGGCAGATCGTCTGTCTCAATTGGACGGGGCGGAGGCGAAAAAGCAATATCAAACAATACTCTGAAAGGAATTGTAGATCTTCTCGTCTCTACAGATGACTATAGATAACCCTGAACAATGCTCGATATCAATATTGTTTTTTATTTCTTTATTTGAAAAAAAAAAACTGTTTTTCTTTTCTATAGGATTGATTGGGAGATTTTACTTCAAGAGGTCATTGGACCAGCTCATGTTCTATTTCACTCACTACATTTTGGTACATTATCATTATGTATATTTTTACGACGAGATTTAATATGGTTTTGCACTGGTACGCATATAGATTAATAAGGAAAAAAGCATTGAAATATATTTAATAAAATCTTTCACTGCTTTCTGTTTATGAAGAGCCGGAGGAAGATGTAATCAAATTTCGTGCCGTAGGTCCTGTTCGAACGAAAGGCTCACTGGTTATAACATTTAATCTATTCGGAACATCATTTATGATAATTAATTCTCATTTTGAAGGTATACTTGATTAGAAATATCAATGTTTCTTGATTATTCTTGTCTTCATATTTAGCTGGCAATGGACCGGAGAGTCGCACAAATCGACGTTTAAATTTTTATAATACTATGACGAAATTATCGATTCCCCATGAATTCGTTCAAAGAACTATTCAGACTAATAAGCGTTCAACATCGTCCTCTGAGCATACGATTGCACATACTTTAGACTCAATGACATCCGTCGATTCCTCATCACGTACAGGAATCGGTATGTATGATCTTTCATCGATTGATGCACATAATCTATAGTAGAAGAAAATATTTTCACATACAGATATTACAAAATCTTGCGACTGTGTTCTATGGGCTGGTGATATGAATTTTCGAATTGATATGTCACATGATGAAGTAGTACAACATTGTAAAGAACAAAATTTTCGTCATATTTTACTTAATGATGAATTTTGTATGGCAAAAATGGCACATAGTAAAAAGTCTTGTTTTATATCAACTAAGTGTTGTCTTATCTATTCATTATCTAGATGAACAATACGAAAGCTTCAAAGAAGCTGACATTGATTTTGCTCCGACATATAAATTTGATTTACGATGCGATGATGATACTTATGCCAAACATAGAACACCTTCATACACAGTAAGAATAGATATGTTTAAAATATCGGCAAATTTTAAATGATAAAAATCATGAGTAATAGGAAAAAAAGGAAAAACGAGAGACATTCCGTTGAGAGAAAATCAATACCGAAGTATTATATATCATTTATTTCGTTCAATAATAGATGTGACAAAACGGAAAACAAAATGCTACTTTCGTCTGCAAAGTATATCATTGTTATGGCTTTTCTTTGTGTCTTTTATTACTAACAATGTGTGAAATCGTGTGTGTGTGTGTGTGTGCTTATCATATTCAGAAACAACTGTTTTTGATATGGATTTCAATAATCGACTTTTAATAGAACTTAGTCTCATTAATTAATAAACAATCTATTTTCTTCGTATATCTCGTATATAGTACACATAGAAAGACCTTTATAAAGACATAACATTCAAGCATAAGCTGGCAGTCTTGATTTATTTATTTCTATCGATATTTTCGGTAATGATCCTTGACCAAGCTTTGTATAAATATTTTATTATTCGAAGAGAAATAACTCCTCTTGTATCTTTTCTACTATTGCGTTTTAGTTACTTTTTAATTGATTTTAATTCGATCAAATTTGAACGAGAAGAGAACTGATAGATGCTATGAAGTTAGACTGTTTATTTAACAGCATAGATTGAGCATGATTACATAAACAGATTTTAGGAACTACATTGAGAATGCGATCTGGACACCAGCCAAGACGAAAGGAAAATTTCTATTTCTAAAATTTTCCTATCTCTGTAATCCATGTCTCATTGACGTTAAAAGTATGATTCCTATCTCTCATTCTATTGTCTGTCATGTTAAAACGTATGAAAATAAAAAAATTCTATTCATAACTTCCGTAAATTACGTGTCTAGAGAAATTTAAACATATTTTACGGAACTTGAAATGGACAACTTCATTGAAATTAAATGCATGTACATAAATGGACTCGATGTCCTGAAAACAATCATTTCGGTTATAAAATAATATTATTTGTTTAGGATCGAATTCTCTATCGAGATAAACCGACTTCAACTATTGATTGTACACAATATAAATCAGTTGAAGGTGTCAAACATTCAGATCATAAACCAGTTGTTGCTCATTTTCGCCTTAAAATTAAACCTGGCCTACATACGTAAGTTCATGTAAAAGTTTAGTCATAGAAGTGAACACATCTATCTAATCTATCAAATAAATCGAAATGTTTATGTTTTTCTTCATCTTCCAGTGGTAACCTTTCATATGGAAAATTTAATCATGAAGTTTACAAAATTGGTATGCATTATACGTTGATTAAATTTTTCTATCGACGATTTATTTAGGTTGTAAGCAACGGGAACGACATCATTCGTTGGGTGTTGGCTTAAGAACTAATGGTAAACGTCGAACACCTATGGCAAAAAGTTCAATTTGCGTCCTGCAATGAGTTTCAATTATTTTTTTTCCCTAGTCATATTGTATCATATTTATATTTTTTTTGTTGAATACATTCAAAACAGAGAAAATGTATGCATACATATATTTGGGCAAGTATGAAATAGAATGCACCGAGTTATTGATTTCTAGTTGACTACACCTGGATAGAAGTATTGGTTGTTGTTGAGGCACTAGTATCTTTATTAAAATTTTGATCGTCACTTAATCGACGACGATAACCAAAGTATCGTTTAATTTTATATTTATGAGTACGCATAGAACATACGTTTGGAAGGATTAATGATAAACGTGACCATTCTGGTAGAACCAAATGACAACGAGGATTACGATATCTAATTTTAAAAATTTCAATAATCATTTTTTTGACGAAATGTCTTTTTGTTACCGATTAAGTAATTCATACATTGAATATTGACATTCGGCTTTTTCTATCGTTGTTGATAACGATGGTTCGATGATGTGATTGTTCGTTTCACAGATCATTTGTTCAATAGTATCACCTTGACCCAATATACTATTATTGATGTTGGATTTATTATTCGTACTATGATTATTATTATTACTGTTCGAAAATTCATCGTCAATATTCGTTATTTGAGATGGTGAAGTTCTTTGAATAATTAAATGATTGTTTTGATGATCATTTTCTGAATTATAAAATTCGTCTAGAAATCGATCCAGATAATGAAAGTCATTAAAATCTGAATCCGATGATGAAGATGACTGAACGAAACAAAGACAAAGAAAACGAGAAAGAACAGCTTGGGTTTTTTTTCATCATATCATTTACTGTTTCATTATCATCGTCATGAAGTTTGGATTGACTTTGACGTGGTATGAAGATGGGAGCACTTGGATCAAGTTTTGAACCAATCATTTTAACATCATCATCTGAAACAAGTGATAATGATGATAGAGCTACATTTACGCTTGTTTTTTTTCCTGAACGACATGATGATGATGATGATGCGATCATAGCATCAAAGACCTCAAATGCACTGTTTGCTGCTAGAAAAAAAACCGCGTAACAATATTCTGATGAAATAAAAATATAACACATGGTGTAGTCACTTTTTCTGAATTACATAGGGACTGTTTTGTTCTATTTGGAAACTAATATCTTTGTCATTTTTTTAATCTAACTCTTCAGAATTGCAACATGACAAAATGATCCAACACTTACAACGAAAGAAATACTATCGATCTAAGAGTAAACAATCCGAACAATTCTTCTATGCTACAGTTCAAGGGTAAGATACAATTAAACATATCTAGAGCAGAATGACAATTTCATTGATGTGACAAAAAGCAATTACTCGTGAAGCAATGTGAAAGACATTTCCGATGTTTTATTAATGTAAAGGAAACTAATTAGTTACTATTGCGACGTTTCATAAAACTGTTGACGGTTAATAATCTTAATATTCTCAGTGCTAATGAAGTTTCAGTATCTGATACATCTCTATTGAAATATAATCGTAGACGGTCAATGAACTATGTGGAACTAAAAGGAAGAAAATTCAATATTGACAATTTCTAAAAGCTAGAAATCAAAAGTTAGATTAACTAAAGGTCATAATTTTCAGGACTCTTATCCTAACCGGTGACAGCTGAGGATGAATGAAATTTTTAATTTTCGTCAACTAGTTTCCAAACGCTTCGAACACAGTGTATCATGTAGAAAAAAAAATGATGCGATATGAATTATATCTTACCAATATGGCCAACAGTAGGTACACTTGGTACGTCGTTCATAGTTGTAGATTTGATGGTACTATTTACTGTATTGGTATTAATGGAAGTATCACAGTTTTTAATATTGACTGTATCATTAAAATGTTTCATAATTTCATTATGTTGTTGTAATTGATTTCGTTGTAAAGCTCGTTGATAAACTAATCGTGCATGTTCAGCTATTTCATCTTGCGTCATATGACGTGTCTTGGGTACAAATACATTTGAATCAACTTGAGATACTTGAGAATTTCCTCCTGATTGTATAATGTCTTTTGATAGATCCATGCTTGATATTGGCATTTGGGGACTAGATGAAGGTGCTAAAATTGATTATGATTAATGGAATCATTATATGTTGAAAAGCTATTACTTTGATTAGATAATATGTTTTGTACGAACATTGCATTAGCATTCATTAATTGTAAATAGAACAATGGATTGATTGTATCCATTGGAAACATTTGATTAGCACCATATTTCGACATATACGGTTGGATCATGGATGATAATTGATTTATATCGCCATTAAACATAGCCATAAATGGATTCGGTGATGATTGAAATGAATTCGAACTCATGTGATTACTATTTTGGGTTGTAAATTTTGTAGTATGCATATTATTATTCGATGATAGTTGATCTAAAGAATACATAATGTTTATCTATGCTAAAATAATAATAATAATAATAATAATAATAGAAACAACGAGCAAAGAACTCATAAGTTAATTAAATTAGATAATCTGATGATGATTTTGACAGTTGTCAAGCAATCATACCATTGTTCATACGAAAGATTGTTTGATGTTGATGATTATTCTGTGTTACTAACGTAGGATATGTACTAACACCTGTATCTATGATGGTTGAATTAGAATGTGATGAGTCATTTGATGGTATGCAACTTTGTCGAGCATTCGTCGGTAAAATCGATGAAGAAAAATGTTTTTGATTTGTATTATTTGTTGTATTACTAAGACTGTTGTTAGTGTCACGTAGTGTCTTCATTTATGTGTTTGTTTTCAATAATACTGTCTGTTGATAATGTACTATGATTGTCTACAGGCGCGAATTTTCTTGAGAATTTAATTTCTTACAAATCTAAATTTTTCATGCTGATAAGATATGAACAGTAAAAATGTTGCTTTATTCTTTATCTAGATCTAAATGCAAAGAAGATTTTCATGAGAGACGATTTCTTCTTGCCGAAAGATGTGAAGCGTAAAATAAATTTTCATAAATTATGAAGCTGAGTTTGATATATAATTTATGATAATACTTTTTGCAGTTACTCATTTATTAATGATCAAAGAAGAATCATCTCAGAAAAAATAGAACAACCAAAAGATAACATCGAGAATGTTACTTTCACAAACGTCAATTTCAACAATAGAACTTCTTTTTTTCCAATAAAACGATGAATTTATTTCTGGTCGCTTTAGACAACGACTCGATGGGAACAGATAGATGATCATATCAAGATGAATGGTACAAACTTCTATAGTATGAAATAAATGTCTTTGATTTCAAAGTAAAGATATGTTATTCTTTTAAGTATTAGATCGATAAATCCAAATAAAATGGCAATATGAACATTTAGGTTTTGCTTATTAGAATAGAATGTTGTTGAACTCGTCACAAAGAAATAACATAGACAAACATGATAATAGTAACATAAATGAAGAAATGAAAGAAAAACACATGTGAAAAAAAATAGACTAATTTTCTGACTATCTTCATAATATCAATAAAAATATTCAAAAGATTGACCTTCGCAAAAACAGCCTTATTTGTTATTGCAAAATAATAGAATAAAAAAGAGAAAATTTTGATTCACGAAAGAATATAGTTACAATAAAATTAATTAAACATCACAAGTATTTGTGAGATGAAAAGACAAGAATGTACTAATGTTCATTGGGATGATTACTAGTAAGATTTGATTCCAAACATGATAATTCCAATGCTTTATGAATGGACCAAATTGACAATGGACGCATATATCCACACTAGATGATATTAGAAAGCGAAGAAAATTGCTTATTATTCTTTGTTTCTTCGTAAGAAAGAGTAAGAAAAACTTACAGATCTAAAATGACCATCACGCATTAATGCTTCTGGTGTTTGGAAAGCAAGACCTGCTATGTTGTAACATGTATTATAAATTCCTTCAGATGTTGTAAATGCTTGAGATTTCAAATTCTGTAAAATGAACATAAAAGTGTTACAAAATGTTATGAATAAGAAACTGGTCGATAGTTCAATAAAGATTTTCTATTGATAAAATGAATGGATGATCTCTGATGTCCCATAGCTGTTTAATTGCAACAAAATGAAATGATGAAAATCAAGCATTGAGTTTCATGAATCTCTTTCTCTGAATATGAAAATAATTTAAGAACCGAGCAATCATGTTTTGTTTTATATTCTGACATATCCTAGTATCACAATATGTGAATCTGTAAACTTTTCAATAGAACTCAATGTCTTTGACAGTCCTTCATAATTGTATATTGAAAGTCGACATTTACATTGGCTAGCAATTACTGTTTAAAAATTCGATACTCTGCAATCATGTTGTCAAACTAGTGTAACGCGTGTTAGGTTTTGGTTGTTAAGTGAATCTGTATTCAGAACTGATCTATCTACCATATTATTTGGTTGTTGAATGTTGAGAACGAATAGAAAAGTTGAAATGTCTTTTCGACAACGACATATGTGCAATTCTATTTAATTAGTTCTACCGCAATAGCATCACCTCCATAATCATCGTCGACGATAATCCATAGGTAACACCTGTCCATATTTCTTCTGATTGCATACTAGCTATTTCTAAATGACCTGAACGAGTCATTCCATTAACAGCACCAAGTTTCCCGTCACCAAATGCCATAACATTCATATCAAATATTGTACTAAGTACACTTTCAACACGATCTTTTTCGAAATCCTATAACAGAAAAAAAAATGATTGTTATCTTTTAATTGTTGTTTTCTATCAATGAAATTTCTACATCATATTTATGACCCGATAAACGTAAATACCAAAATCCAGCTAATTGATCAGACATAATACAATCATGATGACGTGATTTACTTGAATCATAATTATAATATTTTCCATTCCATAATTTTTCTGAATATGAGTTTTTAGCTAATTTAAGCCATGGCTCATACTCTTCCAAAGCATTTGAATCTTTAACTAGTTTTGCCATTTCGACACAAGCACGAAGAGCACCAATATGAAGATTACCACAATATGCACTAGAATACTCAAAGTCAAGAACTATCGAAATACATCAATCAAGATAAATTTTACCTTGCACCTGTTACATTCCAGGCATCGTAGGTTTGATCAGCAAAACCACTATTATCGACTAGACCATCACCGTCGGTATCTTGTTTTTTAACACGATCAGTAACCATCTTCATATAGATGTATTTGACAAAAAATTCTTCTTCTTTACCCTAGATTTCTTTATTTCTTACCTTTACTGTTGGCCATACATCAATAAGAAATTGTTTATTCTGTGTGTAAACATAATCTCGATAGATTTGAAGCAAATATTTTAAGCCTAAATCTTTCCAATCAGCTGTATCATGAGCAACATAAGCATTAATGAGAAGCCATGGTTCTTCATCTAAATAGCGTATGTGAGTCATTAAAAAACACGCATGTATATATATATACCAGGGTCGCCGAGATCATGTGGAGTGGAATGTAATGTTTTCCGATAGGCTGATCGACCATTATATAAATAATTACGAGTGTCACGTTTTTCACAAGCTATGGAGTCAGCTAAAGAAAAGAACTAAATTTTTGTAATTGATTGTATAGGAATGGAATGAAACGAACCAAAATCATACTGAATACTCAATTCTAATTCGGGCCATAGTTGAATTAAGGCAAATGATGCATAGAAATGAACATCGTACGTATTTATCATTCGATATTCGTGGCCTAGGAAATCAATGTCATGCGAAAAAGATACAAGCAAAAAACAGGTCATTCGTTTACCTTCTAAATAACCGAACCGACCCCATTTTCTAACATGTTCCGGCACGTTAGTATCTTTACTTACGTCAACCCAAATTGTTCCACCATCAGAAATAAAATAAGATTCATTAAATAGAGCACTTTTATACCAATCGGGTAACGATCTATACGAAAAGATAATTAAAACAAAAACCATTATCTTACTTAACTCCAAAGAATCAATTTACTGATCATCTAAAATTGGTTTTTGCCAATCACTAATATCATCTTCCCATTTTAGACGATTTTTCATCGTGTAAATGCATAGAGTGGATCCAGTAAGTGTTGATTCATCAAACAATGTTGTATACCATCTATAGAAATAGACCTTCGAACAAAAAGTCGAGAAAAAAATAAAATCAACCTCCGATACAGCATTTTTTCGCAACCAAAAGTAATCATAGGCATATGCCAAGCAAGAACAAATTCAGATGTCTTGATAGAATTTGGTTCAACAGTAGTTGTTATGCAAACACAACTAGCTGTATAAGTAGATGCTGATCGAGCAGTTTTGGGTTCTAAAGAAAACAAATATCAGTAGTGTATTAAAACGTATTATCTTGTCAACATCAAATAAAATTCACGTCACATTTTTTAGTCTCCAATCGAATAGTAAGATTTTTCAAGAAATAATTTCTTATCGTCTACGGTCGGTCAAGGATTCGAGAAAAAATACGTCGTAATTTATAAAAACAGAATTCGTCCGATTTTTATAAAATCGGACTGTAATCTATTAGTTGATTACATTTGCTAGTAGAGAAAGTTGCTATCAAATGCCAATTTGATGTTCGTATTTTATCAGAAATCTTTTTTTCAAATATTTTCTAAAAATTATTTTTGGATTTTGACGTGTGCCTTGATTTCGATGGATTCTTCTATCTATAATTGTCTCTACCAAACTCAATCCACTATTTTCTAGACTCGATGAGATCTAGTTGTTTGCACTAGATTTCAACACAAATGTATTTATTCTACACTCGTAACGAAAAGCAATATTTGGTCCAATACTTAGTATAACAAGATAACGTTAAAACCCGTTAGTTTAAAGAAATAATACATAAATAAAAGAATACTTTCACGTCTCAAGAGGAATGAAACTGTACGAATACAGACATAAACCATTAAATACAACGTTGTAAACTCGGTCCATATACGATAAGAATACGACAAAAGTATAGTGAGAATATGGTCGTAAATCATGGACCTGGATTACAATGCAATACGTTGCTCATAACGTCGTTTACAGTGAAGTTACAGCCATTGACAGAGGTCCGTAATCTTGTTCATGGAAGGCTTCTATTTGCTTTATTCAATAGAACTGCGTTATATTCTAGTCGATGTTTGATTTCTAATCAAAATTTTCCAGAAAAAGATTACTATTTTCATGCATATTTTCTTTCGAAAATGACCTATTTTCAATCTATCTTGTCAAGAGGTGTAAGTCGTACGACTAAGTTGCCACCGATCAAGCCGCCTCGCCGCTGAAGTGTAAAATATGTTATAGATTCTCAATCGGTACCGTCGGCGCATAAAAGAAGACACTATAGTTTTTTTTTGAAAATTTGTTAAATCGATTAAAATTAATTTAAATCTATCGTCAAAGTTGAAAAGAAATTTTAAACTGACTCAATCAAAGAACAATCTAGACTTATCTATTTCAGCGAAATGTTTTTCATAATGAAAAAGTGTAGCATGTGTGTGACATTCTGATTAAACGTTGTATTTACCATTTGTTAAGTGTAGAAGTCTAAGAAAATTTTAAAAAGTTTTAGTATCCCAATAAAGACAAGAGATAGGCACATTTTATGAGTATCATAATTGAAATCGATCAGATATTAAAAGTTGATTGATCAGTTCGTTGATTTAATACAAAATTTTAGAAATTCAAACAATAATTTTCCTAATCAAAGACTTGCAGTTGATACCGATAGCTAGGATGCAGAGGAAAATTCTGTAAGAACCCTTATTTTTTTCAAAGTAATACTTGCTGGCTGGCGAAAGTATTTGAAATCTTTTGCTCGAATACCTGTTAATCGACCATCTTCTACTAAATCAAGCCATACATCACGTCCAGCTGTACTTGATAGAATATTAAAATTTGTTCGCGTAGTTACATCATTATCTAACTACAGTTTTCAAATAAAATATAAAAAATTTAAATAGTTTATTCTAACAACAATACAACTAACTTCTTGCTTTGCCATGATACAATATTCAAGTTTCATACCACGTAATGTTTGTTTAATTGATACGCCTTTAGCTGAAACTTCATCATCAGAAAACTCCATGGATTCATGCGATACATCTCGACATGGAAATTCTTGAGAAGCTGTAGCAACGAGAATTATTTTTGACTATTCACTATATAAAGAAAATCTAATACCTGAACCAGCTTGCCATGTAAACATGAGACTAACTTCAACTGGTTCATCATTTAAATTTTCAATATACCAAAGAAAAGAAGCCACTGGTAACGATGAGTCCTTTTCGAAAGAACACAAGCCATTTTATTTTCAGATAAAGTTATTACTTCTTTTCTATTTCAATGTACCTTGTAATTGTGTGGAATAATAGGTGAAAGTTGTTTACATAGTAAGTGAATATTTTGTCCTGGTAAATCATACGTTGTCCATGATTGAGGATATAAGGCTTGATAATGACCATTTTCTTTTGGAAATGCACAATTCCATGAACGTAAGCCTTTCTTTTTCAATCGATGTGGTGTCAATACTTGGCAATAAGTTGTTGTATTTCGACGACGTATACAAACAGTAAACTAACAAGTATGAAAAGGAAAAACGTAAATCTTCATGAACATGTTTACAACAAATGAACGAACAGTATTCGTATCGACAACATTAAATTCATAGAGACCGGGAACAAGTTGAAAACGACAAAATTCTCCACGAAAACCTCGACCAATTGTTCCACAACCTAAACCACCAATAGGCGCACCTGAACAATAAACAAAAACAAATCGATGGTTGCTTAGTACTTTCATGAAAACACAGTGTAAATATATTTTCATGCAGTTCTATGACCTCATAATTCCTCGAAGAAAAAATACGCATGAGTTGGTATTCGGTAAGTCTATCCTCTTCTGCAAATATTGATGTCATAATGTACTTCAATGCTTTCATGAAAAAAAACATACAACTTTTTCCATTATACACCCTAGAATAAATTCAAAAGAGCTCCATTGTAAACAAAAGAAAATATCAAAACTTGGCCACTTAGATACAGTCACTTATTTCAATGATATCATTTTGCCAATATCTAAAACAATACTTCGATAAATAGAATGTCACGTTTTTTTCGATTTTGAAAGACAGTAGATATAATCAAAATCGACTTGTCAGTTCAAGACATCCTGAAATGTTCTTTCGAACGAAAAACAAAAATAATTCACTGTGAAAAGTGAAATCCTGCTGTGAACAGTAGGTTGCCATATGCACTACATGTATTTGTTATCATTGTGTTTGTTGAATATGGACTGAATACGAGATTATTTAGAACTGAAAGTTTCAGATAATGAAAGTGTATCGAAGCATGACTAGGAGTTTTAGATAGGAGAAGAGTACTGGGCACATATGGAATTATTGTTTATTGCTAAAATTTGAATATACCATAGATTTGTTGAAGTGGAACAGGATTTAAATAATCCATATGCGGTCGTCGTTTGGCTCTTTTTAATCGAAACCATAAACGAAGATATCTAATGAACGAGAATGAGAAACTTTGATTTGCCTATGATACTCATGAAAATCACCTCATAAATAATGGTATATATTCAATAGCTTGTTTTAGTCTTGGTCGTGTAAATGGTTTCCATGTTGGATCAAAATCTTTATCGAAACGTACATGCCAACCATATTTAGTCGGTATTAATTTATCAAGTTTCGATTGTGACATGTATATAATATAAAATCTGAAACTAGAAAATTATTTCAATGCGAACTACTCATTTTTATCCATCTATTTTTCATTCATAAGCCACCATTTAAGTAGATGCAAATCATTCCTATTTCGACAAGCATATTTATTCTCTGCAATGATTTCTTTCTCGGATTTTTCTTGTAAAAATTCTATATGAAGCTAGAAAAACTGAATCTGTTAAAATGATACGAGGCGCACACATTAACACATCTGACACAAAACATAAATGTTATAAAAAAAAAGTCTATGGACGGATATAAACGCATTGTAAAAGAGAACTCGTTCTACAGAATTGTACAACAAACACAACTAGTTGCTGCTGGACCAGTTCTTCCCATTGAATTTGATCGCGTTGTAGCATTGGTAACAGCCATACGACGTTTTTCCCTAGAACAGAATAAAACAAAACAAAATGGAAATATGGCTGTCGAATAATTTTACCAAAGATCTTGTAGCCATTTGGATGATTGATAAAAATGTGGATCACTCAAACGATATGCAGCACGTTTCATTCCATAATAGTAGAAAACGGAAACTAAAATGTTTTGGACAGAACAATGCAAGTTTATATTATTAATGAACACAGTCTTATCATACATGTTCGTTGAATGACATAAAAAGCTAAGACTTCTGGTCGTTGAAAGACACTTGTGGTGAATGAACTGCTGGAAAAACGTTGACCCTAGAGGAAAATTACATATTTGAAACAAAAAAATGATAAGAAAGATCACAGATCAGAAATTACAAGTATAAGTCCTTGAACAACAGCACAAAATGTTAAATAGATACACGTAGCAATAATTGAAAACCGAAACATGCGCAGAAGAAGACAGAGTAAACCAGCTTGAGCAACATAAGTTGTTAAAACCATAACAATAAGTAATGTAAGGGATAGAATAATACACACATCTTGAATTCTAAATAGAAGAAAGATTTTTCTTCAATTGTAACTTGTACTATGGTTGAGTTTTTATGTCAGAATATAGTGGAAAGATTCAAAAGAAAAATAGAATGAACATTTGTTTATGAATAATCAAACTATTACTTTTAAAAATTCAATCAAAAGTAGTTTTCAATGTCTCTGCATTTTGTTTTCAAAGTATTTGCTACAGAAGAAAAAGTGAAAGTACATATTTTACTGGCAAATATTTATTTATTTCTAGTTAAAGACACTTAAGTAGTCAAGTCGGTCGGTATTGATTTGTGTTGATAACAAGGATGTTAGTAATAGATCGTAAATGGCAAGACATTCATCTAAACCTTGCAAAAAAATTATTGAAATAATGTTGATAATCGCTATTCGGATAGTTTTCTTCTTTGTGTTCATAGTGGAATAGCATGACTACTCTGATCGTATGGTATCCTTTCTAGTTATAGTTCTTATGTCATATCTCTAGTTAATTTATAAACTACTATAAAATGAAGTTTAAACTTTCTTGAGACTCATAAATAATATAACTCTTGTGAATAAACTTTTATGCAAAAATTTGTCGTTCTAGTAATTTCAAATGTGATTAGAATTTCTCTTGACGACGATTATCATATCAGGATGTCTCTACCACAGGGGATATGTTCAGAAGTTCTGATTGATATAAAATTAATATTTACATAAAAATAATAAGCTGTCCAAATGTATTCGGCGCCAGAAATTCACTAAATGTATTGATACATAGATCAACCACTACGAGTAGTATATTTAAATAAAGTAATATTCGATAACGAAATGGAATCATTGTTGCCAAATGTTGTTGATGCGTATCTAATGTTTGTGATCTCATCATTTTTTTTGTCTATACTTAATATTTTCGGATAAGAATCACTGACATGAAAAACAAATAACCAAAGGTGAATAAAATCAATCTTTACTTGTGACACAATTCATTGCTAAAGGAGTCAAGGAGATGGAGATAAAATAGCCCCGTTTATATTGGCCAATAATATCTAGCAATAGCAATAATAATCAATCATATCATATCTTTCAGTTGGGTGTTGGCGACATCTAACCCACTTGTTAATGCAACAGCTGACTTTCATGTAGGAATGTTGATTGTTTGCAGAACTGACAACACCAACTATACAAATTTATCTGACTGATAGAACACATATAAAAGTATGGAAATACCACTGCGACATCGAACTGGCAAGGTAACGCTCTATGCACTCCATTAGTGTAACTTTTTAATGGCTTATTAACAACTGAGTTCGTGTAACAGTGAGTTAAGTCATAATACCGAAAATCGAATTGCTTAATTCCATTTTTCGAATGGTATTGGCAAGGACAAAGAAGTCTTTTTTACATCTGTTACAGTAAAAGCAACAGATCGTGAAAAACGCCTTTGTTCTGTTTTTGATATAAAGCGTCTGTGTGTAAATAGTATTTATTCTGTTTTAGGAAGAACAGTTCCGGGTGTAGAAAGCAATTATTTTGCTTTCGGAATGACATTTCTTGCCATAAAAAGCTAACCCTTTTGATTCTTTCGCGAAAAGAATTTACGATCAAAAACACTCATTATTCTGTTATCGGAAACTCTGTCACATTGTTTCTCAAAGATACACTAGTAGTTAGCATTGGTAATACATTCAAAATAAATGTTAGTTTAATAGCTGCTTGGTATTCATCAGGTCTGATGCATATAATCCTAGGCCATTAAGGCTAACATTAGTAGTAATACTAATCTATTACGTGTAAATCTAAGCAAGTAGAATCGTAGTAGTTCTTTATAATCTCTCTTTGATTTATGATTTGAACAATTGAGTCTATTTGCAAAGTGTAGTTTTAGCCACTGCAATCTATTTAGTGTATATATATTTAGGAAAGGAAAAAGCTTTCATTGTACACACATATAATGTAGTTGATTGACGATGGGAACAAGCAAGCACGTGTATTGTAAAAACACAACATTATTTTAAACTTGTCACCTTTATTATTTTTACCTGTTGTTGATTTCTATATGGATACCTTTTTCAAACGGAAGACATCGAGAAACAGGTAAGAAGCCAATCTATCCCACGTAAACGAAACAAAAACCTTCACATTACTTTTTAACAAAATAAATACACACACACACACACACAGACACACATGTATATGGATATCCACTTCAGATAAAGTTTTTCTACACTAGTATAAAAAGTGGTTGTTTTAATATTTTTCATAAAGTAAAAAGTTTTGAGATTTGGTTTTCTTTCGAAGCAAGTTGTGGACATTGATGTTATGAGTACTTTTAGATAATACAATGGGCAACACAAAAAGTTCATCGAATAAAATAGGAGCAAGTTTGATTAACCGAAAACCAACTCAATCAACTGTAAGTAAATACAAAAATCTACCTGAATCAGATGACCAAGCAAACAAATGGGTTTTATCGAAACGTGACATTGATTTCCTTTGCTTGCAGACTGGTAAGTTCTGATTAATTATATGTTCATTTTACTAAAACTTGCATTGAACAGATGAATAATAAACTTTCTCACGTATTCACTTTATTTACTAAAGAATAGAATTTAATGAGGAAATTTCTCTGAGCATAGCTGACATGATTCAAACAGATTTATCTGACATATTAATCTCTCTAGTCGATGAGTTTTATTTTTAGAAGCATAGTTTCACAATTCTTTATGAGATAGATGAAGAAAACATTGTTGATAACGATGCAGAAACTAAATCCAATGAAACTACATAGTGAGATTTATTACATTTTCCTATGAGTCAATTTATTTTGACAGGAGAACCTACACTCATATCTTTCTGTTATGATGACAGTGTTATGAGGACAAACTCCGGATTCTGTTGTCAAATTAGTTTGTTGATAAACACTAGCATTGTAGATTTTCTAAAAAGCAAAAACTTGAAATAAATTAAATCATTGACATCACTTGAATAGGGAATCAATGAAATATTAGTGAAGTTGACCGTCTCATTTGACATAATCGTATTTTTCTTAATTCTGTTCTTGTAGAAAATATCTCATGATGTTAATTCATTCCTGAGGGAAAAAAAGCATTGCGATTTATATTTGATCACTTATTTACAATAATTACCCCATGTAAAATCGATTATTGTGTTTATTTATTTAAAAAAGGCTTATCAGAAGATGAAATTCGCATGTGGCATGTTAAATTTTTTGCCGACAATCCAGATGGTCGTCTTGATCGAAACGAATTTCGTCAATTATTTCGTCTTCTTCGTCAAGAGTCACCTGATCGTTTAGAAAATATATGTGATCATGTATTTCGTGCATTTGATGTTGATGGTAATGGTTATGTAGAATTTGGAGAATTTTTACTTGGTTTTGCTATTTGTTCACGTGGTGATCTTCGATCAAGATTAGATTATGCATTTGAATGCTATGATTTAGATTCCAATGGTTATATTACAGAAGGTAGAACTGATTAGAAAAAATTATAAAACAACTGATCTATGTTTTTGTGTATAGATGAAATTGAACCAGTACTTCGAGCAATGTATGCATTATTAGGCATAAAGCATGTCGAAGATTATCCACCAGAAACAGTGGCTAAAGACTTAATGTCTAAGTTGGATTTGACCAAAGATGGACGCGTAACTAAAGATGAATTTATTCATTTTCTTATGAAAGAAGGAATGTATAGAAATACGGTTAATCCTTTTCATTGATGTCTCTTTTGTTTTTATACGATTTATTAGTTTTTATGTCGATTGTCAGATACTGGTGGAACCAAAGGAAAACATCAATTTAACTTTGATCATGAATACGATATAATGTATCGGTTAATATATAACCTAATAGATTAAGTCCTTTCCACTTCGATCGATTTTTTATCAAAGGATTGTCTTTTTTTAAACCAACACCCCATATACCATCATGTTTTGCTGCTTCAACTAATAAACTTCCGTGATGTTTTAAAAGTGCTTGTTTCATTTGATCGTCTTGAGTAAACTGTGCGAGAGAAGTAAATATTTTTGTTTTCAATTCTTAAATACAAACGAAGAAGTGAATTCTATACTTTTAAATAAAGTCCATTTGACACAATACGTGTTCGATTATCCAACCATACATTTTGGTCAAAATTCTTTACAAGCCGTCCTAATGCTTTAAATTCAGACGGTTCTTTAGCTTGAAGAATTTTTTCAGCTGTTTCATGATCATTGAATAATTCTTCAAATAAATACCAGTCATGTTATGACGCTGAAACATTGAAAATAATACTTTTATCTGTATTTGCTTACTTGCTTTATGATACATCATATATTGTTCACTTGTGCTGAAATTAATATCACCTTCTGAGAAAGTACATGGATGAAAATTACTGAAAGGTGATGATGTTTCATAAAAAAAATGATATTTATTTGGTTCATTATTCTGGAAATGCGAATGAACACGATTGATGAGTTCTATTTCAGATGGTACCAATGTTGAAGTCGTAAGGTGTTCGCTGATAGTGGCCATGAGAAGAAAAAAAATTCTAGAAGGATCTGTAGCAATATCTTTTATACGCTCGTACTCTATGTTAGTTTTTACTATCAAATGACGGTTTTGTTTGCCATCAATAGATTAATAATAAAAGAGAAGTGCATTGTGTGGTCATTGTGCAATTTTTATTTCATCTCCCTCGTTTTTACGGTGAAATTCGGAAGTTCTTGCTGTCATTTCGCAACGTTTACGTGGCTTTATGAAAAGATCTGTGCTATGATGTTATTGATGATTTTTTTAAAAGTTTTATTGAAAATTTTCTTCTTTTCTCCTTATCCAATGAACAGTCATCTAGACAGATATCGTTTCATTCTTATTCTTTATTCGATAAGCAATGTCTAAAAGTATATATTCCATTAAGTCAAGTCCTTTCCGTGTAGATCTTTCTTTAATTAATGAACTATTTTCATGTATACCAACACCCCATATACGATCATTCGACGAGGCTTCAACTAATAATGTATTTGTTTGTTGCAATAGAACTATTTGCAAATCTTGATATTGTGTAAACTAAACATGAATGAAGAATAAAATGAATTGTTCATCAATAGATGCAAAGATTATTTCGATTGTATCCGTGTTTAGGACAAATGCCCAGATTGATTTTTTTAAAACAACAAACTATGTAATAAGATGTTTCCTCAGTCACCTTCACCTGAAAAAACAATATTGTCTCAACGAAATTTATATCTCAAGTACGTTAAGGTTAAAATCATAAATTTTATAACGAATTTTTCTTGGGTTAGTTACAAAATCCTTGAGAGATATTCGAATAGAAGCCATCGAAGAAATCACATTGAGAAACTGAAAACTCTCGGTAGATTTTCATTTTATACAGTTGATTGCAGTTTTTGTTTTTTTGAAGAACGTCTCATAGGGCCGAGTATGTCGATAAAAACTTTGTTGAATAATTTTTTTTCTAAGGAGGAATAGGAATGACAAATTTAATGTCTCAAATATCCTCTGTTATCACATGCCGACACTTTCATATACTAATAATACATGTTGATGACATAGCGTAGGAGTCTCTCATACTCTTTGAAAAGAAAGACAAGAATAGTCATTGAAACAAATCAAAATCGTGTGGTAACTCAAGGTCATGCAATCAAACTTCCATGCAAGCCATAAGAAGGAAAGTATTCGGTCAAATTCCTCTGATTATCAATTCTCCTTTAAAAATTACTATAATCCTATGCACACGCTGATATCTCTTCAAATAAAGTGTCGTCAATTTTACAACATCTTTTATGTTTATGACCAGTCGTGTCGTGCGTCATGAAAAAAACATCTATTCCTTCCATATACTAGATTAAGAGATGGACCAATAATTTCATAAAGAATGCTTTTGTACAGATCGTTGAAGTATCTAGATTTCGACGTATTGACTTGTTTATTGATTCTCTTTGAAATTGAATCAATATTCCAGAAGACGATCACGTATCATAACATTGCAATATCACTTCAAAAATGTACTCTACGTATAAGCAAATCTATAAGTAGATTATTTGAGTAGCAAATGTTATTACCTGCACACTACAAATGAAATATTTCGAGTACTTTTTCACATGCTCAATAATACAGATATGTTAGGGGATTGTTGTGACTGAAAATTAAAAGCGTCCAATTGCAATCCTATGTTCAATAATAACTATATTCATTCATGGCTATCCAATCAATTTTCATACTAATCTGAAATATTTGTTCGTAGTACGAGAATTTGGGACTTCATAATTTTCACAAACTCTCTCTCTCTCTTTCGTCCGTCTAATACTACAGAAGAACTTCAAAAATGTTCATATCTATGTGGCTATATCTCAAAATCTTGCAATCAATATTTCAAATAAAATCGTTTAACAGCATTTTAAGGTGTATGATCGATCATATTTAATTCTTACTTTAAGATAATTGCCATTTGAAACAATCTTTGTTCGACTATTCTTCTATTTTTCTTCATTGAAATTTGTAAATGTCCTTCGTAGACCATTACATCGTCCTGGTGTTGTAGTTCTGAGAATGTTTTGTGCTGTTTCATCATCATTAAATAATTCTAAATCATATACAATATTAACAGAAAAAACTAAAGTAAGAAAACAACAATTGCCTACTTGCTTTGTGATACATCATGTATTGTTTAGTACAATGAAATTCAATATTATTTTCGACGACTTTACATGAATAAAAATTACAGAATGGAGACGCACTCAGCAGTGTGACATATCCAAGATTTTGGAGAAGTGTTCACTCCTGCCGCGGGAGATGTCGCATCTCCCATGAGAGAAGTAATTTCTTACGCGGGGGATTTGCATATCTAAGGGAGATTATGCATCTCCAATCGCAGATGGCCGCATATCTCGAGTGTTGGTGTAGCGTCCCCCATGAGAGATGCGGCATCTCCCGTATGAGAAGTGAGCACTTCTCCAAAATCTTGGATATGTGACACGGTTCGTTTTCAATGGACAAACAACTATCGTTTCTTATGAAATCTACCGGTTTTGGAACTACTTTATAATCTTTTCAATTCACGTGATCACTACGATAGTGAACGTTTTACACCTAAGGAAGATATAACTACTAGAGACCGAAAACGAATCGAATTGTTGGATGATTCGATTTGATTCGATTCAGCTTAATCCGAATCGGACGTTTCTACTCGGTTCCTATTCCTAGTCGCAGTAATGAATGTCATTTTTAAACATTTATGCGTTGTGTGTCGTGTCGTAGCAAAACCTTGCAGCAATACCACCATCGGGTAAACGTTCATCGTTGCTAGACAAATTGTCATGCAAAGAAGCTCGAAATTTGACGTCTCGATAGTGAACAACAACCTCTTTATTAGCTCAATCGAAAGTAACAGTGATTGATAATTCTATTTCCACTATAGTTCATCTTGATTTCATGGCAAGTTTTTTCTTGGTAGATTTAATATTGTTCAGCTACCTACACGTGTGCTTGCAGTTTCGTAGTGATAGAATCAATAGGTGAAAGCTGAGATTTTATTGCTTTTGAAATGCCGTATGCATACTAAAAAGTTTAGACCAATGTTATGAAACCGAAATTCAAGACAAGAGCTCCCACGGTGACTAGTATTTTCGAAAACTTTGGAGAAAATCATTGGCATCCTACGAAATCCAAAGCAAGATGCAAAAACCCAAAAAATCTCAGTGCTAGTTGCAGATCATATCAAAAGTAACCCAGAGATAAAGAAATCCCTGGTATTGGTACTAAAACTTTTGTGAGAGCTGGAAGATCTCAACATTCTTAGAAAATTCAGGGAAATGTGAGTGTCTGTGGATTAGAAGTACACTTTGAAAAATAGACAAGATATTTCTTTCCCTTGGTTAGAATCTTTAGATGCACGCATGATCTGTCGCTTTTTTGTTCTGAAATTACTTTTCCCTTGTCGAATCTGCTGTTTTTGTATTATGATTATTCGCTGTATAATATACTTAGAAGCAAAAGAAAAGAATACGATCCATCGAGACCGATGAAGTTTATCATAGCTGTCCACACACCGTATACGCAATGATACGATCTTCTGTTGCATGTAAGTCGAATGCGGTCGAATCGAGATTTTTCTATTTGTTTCGGTCTCTAATAACAAATGAAGATTTCAATTTAAGAAAATAAAATACTACTATGATAAGGATTTCTCCAAAGACAATTTATTGTTGATAAGAATCACGTTCTGATACCTTACAGTACTAGTTCACATTGACTTTCAATGTTATAGCCACTTCTTCGAAAATAAAATCGAGTTCAATGGTGTTGTCTAAATGCATTGTATTTAGTTAAAACATAAGTTGGATCAACTGCACCATTCTAAAAAACGATTGCATAGTTTCGTATGAATGATATGACTCAAATCCACTCTGAAATACTTCTGTCTATGACGAATTCATAGAAAATATTTTCAAATAGAAAAAAAAAGCAACATTCATCTGTAATATTTATGACTTTGTGTCTTGTTTATTATTATAAACATCCCAAATCGATACTGTTCGATCTTCACTTCCGCATGCCATTTGTTTTGTATGAAAATCAAAATCAATGGAATTCACTGTTTGTCGATGTAGATCAAGCATTGCTAGTTGCTTCCCAGTTTCTCGTCGAAACAATCGTATTCTTGAATCCCAACCTGCAACAGCTATTATTTTTCCATCATTTGGTCGACAACGAATGAAACTTGTGCCTGCATTTGGCATTTCTACATGACGAAATGTTGATGTTTTTTGTAACTTCAATGATGAAAAGTCGAGTGATATTAAATCTGATTTTGTTGTGCCACATAAACAAGTGTCACAAATAACATCCATGGCGGTTATTGGCTCATGATCAGATGTTACTTGATATGTATCAAGTTGTTTAGTTGTCATGATATCAAATACATTTAATGAACCACTCTCATATGCAACAAATAGTAAACGATCATCGTAAACTCGTAATCTCATTGCCATACCATAATTAATGTTCGCTGATATAGGAACAAATTTTTTAACCACCGGATTTGAACATTGATAATCAAGTGCTACAATTGTTGAATTGTCATTCCCACCAATGGGAACAACGATATAATTTGATGACATAATATCACAATTGGCAAATGAACAGTGATTTGTTTGATAATCCCATTCGCATACACCATTTTCATTCCAAATTTTAACAAACCCATCTTTACTTAATGATATCAATTTATTATTGTCTATGAATTGACTTAAGCCAAGTATTGATGATGTATGAGCATTTGTTAATGAAACAATTGGCTGACGATTACGAAGATTATATAGATAAATAGAACCTTGCTGTACACCTGTATAGAGACGAGATGAATCTGCTAAATCATATTTAACACATGTTATTCCTGATGAAAAAGAACGAAGAACAAATGTTGGTAATGGTGCTGGTAATAATGTACACTTTTTATCCATATTCTGAAAAGAAAGACTGGTTAAAATATTTACTAAGTTGAGTTTTTCAAAAAAGATCTAGTTCAACATGAAAATAGCAGCCGTAAGTTTTAGCGACCATTCATAGAAAACATCCAAATCAATGAAGATGATACCCATTGAAACTAGATCGTTGACAGAAACATCAGACATCAACGAACGTCCGCACATGCAATATTTGTTTTTCTAAAAGTTTTTCACGTGAGATTTCGACAGCTATTTTTTAAAGAATACTGAAGTCATTGAATAGCAGTATTATTTCATGATAGTAGAAAATGATAATTCACAGTAAACTTGTTCTTTGGCATGAGTATAGGAATGTTATTTCTTTCCACAATTGCATCGACACTGATATTGATGCATCCTGGTTTTTTTATATATTCAACTAGTTTTATTTTGATTTTATTGATCTAACCATGTCAAAAGATGTTGAGTACAATTGTCATTGACATTTTACTATCATATTTACAGTGTACATGTTTACAGGTGTCTAAAATGTTTTTCAGATTTCTTTCTTAGAATGCACTTCGTATTTTGTTTGAATCGTTACATCTCAAGAAACACTTACACTACGTGACGCAGATGGTCTTCTAGAAGGAAAAATTAAATATTCAACTTTATTTTATTCTCCATCTTACTATCGAAGAGATGTATGATAAAATTTTTTCAATGGTTGAAAGTTCTTGAAATGTTCTAATGGCAAAAATTACTTTGCTGAGAGTTTTTATTTCCTATTTTCCTCACTTGAACTTGCCCTGGTTTCTTTTAGATTTCTATATCGTTGCTTTATGCCATATGTAAATTTATAATCTTCTATAGTATACTGAAAAACAAAACATGAATGTGATCTAAGGGAAATGAAAACATACAAAATTCTCAAATAAGATCGAATTATTGAGAAATGTGACAACAATAAAAGAAAAACATTTAAAGTTTGATAGTTAAATTCTTGTATGTTCTATTTCATAGATCATCATAAAATGTACAATCAAAATCTTGACTTCGTCTGTTCTATTTCATTAGCAATACACAGTAATTTGTTAATCTCATCAAATAGTATATGGGTAAAAATCCATTTCTTCATTATGAAACTAATTCTATCATAGTTTAATATTGTAGTTAAAACAAATCTTATCGCATATAAAAATGTAATTAAATTTAACTTCAATCATAGATTGTTGTTATTTTGTCTTTTATTTATCCTTCTCTATACAATGTTTACAAACTTGAACGAATACAAAAACAGTAACAAATAATTGAGCAAATTCGACTAGGGTAATTCAAGTGATTGAAAGATCATGGCATGTTCAAGTATCTAAAATTGAAAAGAAAGTAATAAAATGAAAAGTGATATCTATGATACTAGAAAAAAGAAACTGTTACATGGATAATTGCTCGTGTGCCTAATTGACTTGCCTCATTTGGATTAAGTAATGCACTATTAACACGAAAAGCATTGTCACCATTGTTTACAATATAAAATGTTCCTGATTTGCGCGTGATCATGCCTTGTATGTGAATAGTTTTAGAATTATCAAATGATATATCATATTGTTGATTAGGAAGACTAGTTCCAAATGTCAACTAAAAATTGCATGAGAAATGAATTTCGTATTTATTGTTATTTTGTTTATAAACGGAATTCGATTCTACCTGATCGTTGTACATACAATAAATACGATTGTTAACATGAAGAAGTGCATGAGGAAGATCAGTTTTATCCGTAAATTGCTCTTTATTACCTAGTCCAAAAAGAAAAATGAAAATATTGTTTTATTTGAAGTTGTCAATTAACTCACGTGATAATAATGCAAATTCAAATGGTGCTAATAAATCACTCAACTTTCGCAAGGTTGCATAGTCTATTAAAGATTTGAATCTAATTTTTGAATTTCAAAAAAAGAAAATAAATTCTATAATGTACCTTGATCTGTCTCTGTATTTTGAATGTTACCTAAAATCAAAATAGAATATCGACATGGAAACTTCTTAATCGATTTACTAACATTTTACTTGTTGATCATGAAGACGACCTTGTTCATGCATTTCTAACCAATATTCACGTAATTGTTCAATAGTTCTATTCGACCAAAATTTTTGTGAATTTTTAGTTAAACATGCATCTAATTCATCATCAAGCAATTCCGGAATCATCTAAATCAAATAATCATTGATATTATGAAAAAATAAAAACAGGTGAGTTCAATTTTATTTACATATGATGGTATCGATGCTACCAATTCTTCTTCTTCGTCATTGAGTGGTATGCGTAAAAATTCTATTTCTGACATTGATAATTGTTGCACTTTTGATACAATCATTCTAAAACAACACGATATTTATGTTCAGAAATCACACAAGAGACAAAGATATCGCAATATTCATACATTGAGCACATACGTAATGTTCGACAAAGCACCTAATTATACATATCAGGAAGAAGGAAGGAAAAGCAATGAACGAATTTCTCCTACTGTCCATACTTGAATATGGACCGATTTCAAGATTTCACTTTAAATTGATCTTTCTACGTAGAGCCAGTCCTTTTGTCAATATTCTAAACCCCGAGCATTTATATGCACACGAAACGATGTCTTCATCTAATGTGACACAGAATATCTTCCAAATTGTCAATTGAATACTACACGTGGATTAAGTTTAATTTTGTAGTAGTCATGTTTCTAATCTTGATGCTCAAATTATGAATACTATGATATACTCAACAAAAGAAAAGTACATTTATATAAGTTACTTTGATATAGGTACATCATATAATAAACATTGCCATCGATCTTGAATATTTTCTAATGAAAATGGCATAGAAAATTTTACTTTTTTATGAACACGTTCTAAATCACATAAGTGCAAAACACTTGTAATTAATAGATAATCATCTGCTGCAGTCCAACAACCCATTTGAATAGCTGTATTACGTACAGCTGTCTATTAAAGGATAAGTTTAATTTTCGAATTGAGTAAATCCTTCATCTACCTCCAGTTTTATATCTGCTACACCCAGTTGTTCTTGATTTTCATGATTCATTGATGTTGCCATTATTTATCTTTAAGATTGCTTTTGTTTTCTTTCATAAAAAAATGAATAGGGACACTTTCACAATACAAATTAATAATCTAAAGTAAGAGTAAAAGAGCTTTATTATCAATGCTATCAAAAGACTACAACTATACATTATCAATCTACCCTAGAAAAACAAACAAACAAACAACAGCTCTTCCTATCATTCACTGCGCCAGTACAGTTCGGCGGAATAAATGCACACAAAAAAAACAAGAGCGAAAAAGAATAAAAATCCCATGAGAAAATAGAATGAGCATCATCAACAATTTTTGTGTCAACACATCAAAGTTCAATTGAATCATATTTATTATGATCAGGATTCTGTGTATCGTGTATATTTATTTACTCGAGTTCCACAACCAAATCATCACCATGCACTTGTTGACCAACTTTAACATGAATTTTATTTACTTTACCATCGACTGTACTCTTTACGACTGTTTCCATCTAAATAAATAACATGAAAATGATGATAATGTCTCCTTGGCATGTTTCTTCATACCTTCATAGCACTTAAAACAACGACTGTATCACCTTTTTTAATGGAATCACCTTCCTTGATTTTAATGTCTAATACTTGACCAGGCATTGGTGCACCTAAGATTAAAAGAAAAACAATATCACTATAGTATCCACAATTATAATGAAAACTCAATGAATGCACATGATTAACTATTTTTTAGATGCAACTACGACGATTTCCTTTCACTTGTAATAGACTTTCGCATTGTAGTGCTACCATAAATTTGAATAAATTCACGATATTTCGTAAGTTTATACATAGGGCGCAATTAGTGCACTTGAGAATTGATTTATTATTAATCCATTATTCGAAAACTGTATTCATAATTAGCTGTGATTTATTTTCATTCGAAATATAAAGATTATTCAAGAATAAATCATCATCATCATCATGACATTATTTTACACTTAAAAAAAGAATATTCAAACCTTTTACAACAAATTATTTTGTTCAACATCTATTGAAAGATTCATATTCAAATTAAAATCCAAATAGAAATCTTTTCAATAGTTCTACCGATAACTATGACATTAAAGAAAAATAAATTGCACTTTGTTCGTAGTACGAATATTTTTCAGATTATTTTTTCATAGTGTACTTAGATTAGCATAATATAATTGAACTACACATAAAAAATAATCATTTTCTGAGGAACTCTAATGATTAATCTATCAAAATATATCATCTATGAATATAGAATTCAAGAAAATGAAAAAAAAACTGTTTCCATTCAATAAAACATATAAGCGAAGAGTTTTGATTGTTCTACATTCATTTGACTTACCTATTTGATTCTTTTTACTCTTGTCAACTTTTGGATGAACTTTTTGATCTTTAATAGCAGCCTTATCTTTAACTTTCATGGAACGTAATTGACCATTGACTTGAAAGAATACTTCACGTTCACCTGTTTCAACCATTAATTCACTTATAGCTAATACAACAATATGAAGAACTTTTCCATGCTCAATTTCAATACTAAAATTTAGAAAAAAGAATGAAAAACGAATCGAAACATTTATATTCTCATGATCATATTACTCCATCATTTCATTTAATTCTGGTCCAACGAAAAATACTCTTGTTGGATACAGATCGACTGGACCATATTGTTTCTTAAAGTCAATATATTCTTCGAGTACTTTTGGAAACATCACATAGGACATAACATCACATTTACGTATGACATCACCGAATTTTTTCTTTAATTCTTCTTCAATTTTATTAAAATCTAACGGCTTAGAATCAGCACCTGGTCGGCCATCAATTTTCTTCTTTCCTTTCAACATTTGTGTACGAAGTGGTTCAGGAAATCCACCATGTGGCTAAAGTCGAGGCATATTCTCATAAAAAAAAACATGCCATGAAAACAAACGAACTTACTTGTCCAAGTTGACCTTGCATGAATTCTACAACACTCGATGGAAATGAAAGTTCATCGGCACGTTCGCGTACATCTTTAGCTGCTAAATTGTTTTGTACCATGAATTGTGCAAGATCACCAACAACTTTTGATGACGGTGTCACTTTGATAATGTCACCTAAAAGTTGATTTGCTTCTATATATGAACGTTTAACATTTTCAAATTGTGAACCAAGACCAAGACTGAACGCTTGAAACTAGATGGATAATTCAATAGTAAATCAAAATAAAAATACCGCATGTGTAAATTTTACTTGTAGATTTGTGTATTGTCCACCGGGTATTTCATTTTTATAAACATCAGCATTACCACTTTTCATTGTTGTTGTACATTCGAACGGAGCATAGAGTAAACGTGTTTGTTCCCAAAATGCTGAATATTCATTGACTTTTTCTAGATTTATATTCGTATCATATTTTGTATTTTGTAAGGCAGCAACAAGACCACCCATCGTTGGTTGAGATGTCATACCACTCATAGAATCAACAGTTACATCGACAACATCAACACCAGCTTCAAATGCAGCCATGTAGTTGGCTATGCCTGTTCCTGCTGTATCACTAGAAAATAATACAAATGAGGGAGGGAGAGAAATAATACAGCAAAGAAGATATATTGTTGATGTTCTTTTCATTTGTTAGAATAATTTAGTGTACAACTGTGCATAAGTTGGAAAAAAAAACAATGTGGATTTTATGCAAACTATATATTATTGATATAAGAAATTTCAATACTCAAAGTAGATATTTACATAGTTTTGAATATTCATCATCTTGCTTGATAATCTAAATTTAATTTCAAGAAGATTCTTTTGCTATCTTATTTTCATATACACATATAAGCAATAAGAGATTAATCTTGTTGAAGTAAATATCATGAAATGAAAGATACGAACAAGTTGAAGAAGCGTTCTTGTTATGAACAATTTACTATTAGTTCTTGTTTAACACAATTTCTAAAGATCAATCAACATCTCATTTCATTCCGATCAAAACTAAAATATTGCCAATAGAGTAATTTCCATGAAAATCAAAATCAAAATTTGAATTTAATAACTATTTCCATAGCCTGTTCTGATGAAGAAACTCATATCAGTAATAATCTATGTTTGTGTAGTTCATATATTACTCATAGATATAACTCATGTTGGAGATAGAATTCAAAAATGGATTCATTTTCAGTGCATGACGAAGCATCAGAATAACAATTCTAACAATAAGTTACAGTCTCGAATTCTGTGAATTACTAGTTCTTCATATCTTATTTATACGTTGAAAAATATAGTTTAAACGAACGATTGGTTCTAGAACCTACTGCATTTCTAACTAGGTGAACTATTTCTAGAAGTCGTATACATATACATTTGAAAGTAACATTTCTCTCGTAAAAGATTTGCCATGTTTGGAAGTAACGAGTGCAACGTACAATCGTTTTTAAACCCTTCGGATACTATGAGTAATATGATTGATTCTCTTTGGAGTGCTTTGGGAATGTTTATCTATAGTATAAGAAAAAACGAAATATGAACTACAGCGAACAATTTCAGTCAAATGGGTTTTATCATTGGGCAACTGAATATTCACTGATATTTACATATAGTGTCAACTATTGAAAAAAACCGAGAATGATCAAATGCATAGACATATCGAAGTCTTGACGAATGTCTCCTTACTGTGTATGTAAATGAATTGGTAAATCAGGATGTTTTTGTCGAATGGCATCAATTAACATTCGTGTTGCTTGTGGTTTTAGAAGACCAGCCATATCTAAAAATAAGTTTTTATGTCAAAACAAAATCATTTAAATAAAATATACGTTCATTACCTTTGATAGACAAAATATGAATACCCATTTTAACAAGTTCATCAACAAATTTAGTATAGTAATCTAAGTTATACTTTGTTCGTGTTGCATCAGCAACATCGCCTGTATAACAAACAGCAGCTGATATAACACCATTTGCTTTTCCAACAGCATCAATACCAACTTTCATATTTGGTAAATAATTTAACGAATCAAATATACGAAATATATCCATTCCATGATCAACAGCCATTTTACAAAATCCATCAATCACATTGTCTGGATAATTTGAATAACCGACAGCGTTTGCACCACGTAACAACATTTGAAATGGAATATTTGGAATCAACTCTCGTAATTCGACTAGACGATCCCATGGACATTCATGAAGAAAACGAAGTGCAACATCAAATGTAGCACCTAAACAAGTCGGTTCTCTTTTCTTCGCTGTAAGAATCTTGCTTGCTTTCAAAACGAAATAGACTTACCGCCCCAATTTTCTAAGCTAAAGAATTGTGAAAAATTTTTTGCAACATAAGGTGCTGATTTTTTTAGATCACACGTTCGTACACGTGTTGCTAGTAAACTTTGATGAGCATCACGCATGGTTGTATCCATAATTAAAGCCCTAACAACACAAATCAACATATGTATACTGCTATCGTTCATGTTATTTTATTATTTTACTTTGGATGTTTACGAACAGCTTTGGCAAAACCTTCAGGTCCTTCTTGTAATAAAACTTGACGCCAACCATTGGGAATTTCTTTCTTTTTTATATGTGGTAGCTCAGGTTTTATATGCATCGGTTTAATATCTGTACCCAATGGTGTCAATGGTCCATTAATCAAAATTTCTGATAGATAATTAAGTAATTTTTGAGCACGATTTTGTGTTAGAACAAATTTAAATAGAGCTGGATTTTCATCTATGAAACTTGTTGTTATTGAACCTTCGAGAAATTGTTGATGTTGAAGAACATTGAGCAAAAATGGAATGTTTGTTTTAACACCTGCAAAAGTAATTATCTTCGTTATTAATTTGAATAAATATGTTTGATTTTGTCTATACCTCGAATACGAAATTCTTGAAGTGCACGAACCATTTTAGCACATGCTTCTTGATGGTTACGTGAATGTGCAATGACTTTAACTAGCAGTGAATCATAAAATGGACTGATGACAGCATCGGTATAAGCAGAGGCACTATCAATACGAATACCTTGAAAGAACGAAATAATACAGCTCTTTTTCATTGAAAATTCCATTTTCAATACTAACCAAATCCTTCAGCTGAACGAAAAACATCTATTCTACCAACATCTGGTGTAAAATTATTAGCTGGATCTTCTGTTGTCATACGACATTGTACAGCGGCGCCCATAATTTTAATTTTATCTTGTTCAAGACCCAAATCTGCTAGTGGTGCACCTTCAGCAATCTTTATTTGTGATTGTACAATATCGATACCAGTTATTTCTTCTGAACATGTATGTTCAACTTGTAAACGACAATTAACTTCAATAAAATAATGTCGTCCTTGATTATCAAGTAAAAATTCAACTGTTCCAGCATTTTGATAGCCAACATATTTAGCCAGACGTACCGCATCCGATGTCATACGTTCTCGAATAACTGGATCGAGATTTGTTGCTGGTGCAACTTCAATAACTTTTTGATGACGTCGTTGTACAGAACAATCTCTTTCATATAAATGTACGACTTTTCCAAAGTGATCTCCAATAATTTGTACTTCAATATGTCTTGCTTGTGTAATGAGACGTTCGACAAATAATCGTCCATCGCCAACAGCTGCTTTAGCTTCTGATGAAGCACGTTGAAATGCTTCTTCTAATTCACTTTCTTTCGTTGCTACACGCATACCACGACCACCACCACCACGTGCAGCTTTGAGCATTATTGGATAACCATGTTCTTTAACAAATTCACGTACAGCATCAAGATCATTAACAGCATCCTTCGTACCAGGTATGACTGGTACGTTAGCATCGATAGCTTAAAAGAGCGATAGTTAGTTTACTATATGGAATGATTTCAGTTTTATATCCTATTGTGTTTTACCTGCTTGTCGTGCATTTAACTTATTACCCATTCGATAAATAACATCGTGTGTTGGGCCAACAAAAATGACACCAGCCTCAAGGCATGCTTTAGCAAAATCACCATTTTCCGAAAGAAAACCATAACCTGGATGTATGGCATCAACATCATTTTTAACTGCTATTTTAATTATTTCAGGTATGTTCAAATAGGCAGCTATCGGCGATAAGCCTCGTCCTATTTTAAATGATTCATCAGCTTTAATACGATGTAGTTGTCCTTCATCTTCAGCTGAATAAATAGCAACCGTACGAATATTATTTTCTGTACATGCACGAAATACTCGAATAGCGATTTCACCACGGTTTGCAACAAGAAGTTTATTTATTTTTCGAACTTCATATTTCTTTCCTTGTGTTTGTTGTTCATTAGCTTTCGTTGATAATAAACGTTTACATGAAGCAAATGTTGAACGAATACAGTAGGATGTTTGAAGAAGATTATTAACTCTATACATCTTGAAAGACTTGCGTAGATGTTTTCCTGAGTTGATAGTTACAAAACTATCAAAGTGAGATTTTTATATTTCTTATATCTAAAATGTACACGAAAAATGTTTATTATGTTTTCATTTCGAACAATTCTTTTAACATATTAAATTCTTCAAGAGAAAATAAAACATGTATGTTGCTTTTTAGCATCACATTTAAGAATAATTTCCATTCGGAATCATCAGTTGTATTGGATATTGATTTCATATACAGAGTCTAAAAAAAATACACAATGGTAAATTAAATGTATACATATGATTGTTTCAAAAAAAGAAGAGAGAAGATGACTGCGAACTAGAGAACTATACTATTCTGATCAACTGTTTATCGAAACTCGAGGTACAATACTAATGATAGGACACATTCACTTGATGAATCAGCGTATGTGATACGTACAAGAGTACATATCAGGTCTACGTTGAAAATTCTATACCTATCTAACAACACTGATGAATGAGACGATCTACAGATTGATTTTGTATTTATTAGAACTTGTATCGATGCGTGATGTAAGCTCATGACTACTAAAATGGTATACAATGACGATGAGAGCTAATATGATCGTACCTGTACCATCATGACTTCTCCGAGTATCAACATCCAACTTCAATTCAATACATTTAGTTACACTTATTTCCATAAAAAACGTTGACACTATGTATGTTTTATTTCGGATGCTATTATCAAAATTTAGTACAAAGATCAAGCTTTTTAAACAACCTTGTCGTAGTCGATTATGATGCCTATGATCCTCTGAGAAAGGACATGTCTCTCTTAATGAATTACGAACTATGCGTAACAGAATACGTCTCCAAATTAGACATCAATTGGCGATATGTAGCTTCAACAGAGCAACGAAAATTCTCTGCAAAAGAATCGAACTGTTAGTTTATTTGCCTTGAATTACTACTCGTTCTTTATAATTGATGAAACCAATATATAGGATTAGTTTCAGATCTTTTTGCTATTCTTATGCTAAGCGAGATCCATGGCAACAGCATCTATGTTATACATGAATATATTTCGGCACTTTACCTCAGCATGAGACCAACCAGAGAATTTCACAATGTTTCAACGGAATAACCTCAAGTTCAAATGGTAAAACATTGAACAAAGCGTCTCGTTCACTAGTAAATTTATTGAGCACTTCATACACACAAACATACAATGAGTGGGGGGGGGGGCGATACTCGAGTACAAGTGCCTTGGTACATTACTATCACATCAAACAGATATGTTATCAAGAATTGTTTCTATCTAAAGCTTCACATCAAAAGTGATTTTTCTAAGTATGATTGAAAGAACTTCAGGACTATGTTGAACGAGGACGCCACTTCGTAGAATCTAAAGAGTCTTAAACTAACAATTCGAATTGTTTACTCAGGTTATTCATCGCTAATTATGACATATATATGATGTACTGGTTTACTACATTATAGATATCTAGAAGTTCAGTATGTTTTCTTCAAGTTCTTTTTCTATAATATTCTCATTCAATCGAATAACTTACTTTAGCCCATGGACAATTTTGCATAGCTTCATAAAGAACTCCTTTAACTCTACTATTATTCGGTGAATATCTTTCAAAATGTTCATAAAAAAGCCATAATTCTACATAATAAGGATATTCTTGAATTAATTGTCTCAAAATATGTCTAACACGATGTTCATAACCAGAATTAAGTTTTTTATTGGTAACACTAGCTTTCTGTATTTTTAAATGTCGAATTAAATTCGTTTGCAAAACAAACATTTTCGTAATTAATCGATATTCATGTTTTTGATTATACTTATGGGCTAATATTGTTTTTTCATATTCATTAACATAACTACCATACAATGGTAAAAAACAAGTATATACTGATAGAAATTTCAATAGAATAATCGATGGCCATTTTAGATGTTCTAATAATTCTTTTAAATACTCTGTACATTGACTAAATAGAAGATGTTCACTATATAATTCATTATAAAGTATGAATAAATAAAATCGAAGTATATAATCAATAATGATTTGATTCGTTTTATTACGTTGCTCATTAATTAATGGTATCACCGAGTTTAATAAAATATGATGTAATTTATCAAATGGATCATTTAATAAATATGAATAGTTAAGAAAAATAAATAATAATTCAAATGATACATATATATTTTGACGTAAGTATGTTGACCAATCTTGATTTGATGGTTGATCCCATTTAGAGAATTTTCGACATTTTAAACAATCAATAATAAGTGTTATAACATCATTGAATTGTGTATTTGGAAATAATTTATTTAAAACAAATGTTATCGATGAACAAAGTGTTTCTCTATTAATGTACTTATCAATAGGAACGAATTTTGAATTTTCTAATAGAATTTTTAACATATGATCAAATAAATGATTCAAATTAAATTCACATAGAAGCATGGTTGAAAGCCAATAGCAAAGATCAGCATAAGAATCAAATGAAGAAAAATTTGTTGGATTTGTACGAATCGTTTGAAAACATAATTCAAATATACGACGACTTTCATTTGTACGTTGAAAATATTCATATTCAAGACGTGCATAATGTGTATAAAGACGAAGACATGTACGATATTGTTCCAATGATAAATACTTTTTTATTATTGTTTGTAAAGATTTCAAACGAACTTTCGATAATGATGAATCTAAGAAGATTATGAAAGATAAATTGAATTCTTTACAAGAAATAAAATCGTTTTTTTTTCCAGAAGATTTCGATTCGTTCGAAGTTGTTAAAATTCGATTTGGTCGCCCCTGGGTACAGTCTTTAAGCAAGAATTTGAAAGATCAATTTTTTGAACATGAATTTTTTCATGACAAGAAATGTTTTTTGGTTTGTTTTTCAAGTACATAAAACCAATGGATATGAAAACGTCGAAAATATTAAGATACCGTTAATAAAAAGTATTCGGTATGGTTCTTTCTCGACACTATCCTTTCTACCTACACACTCTCTATATATTTATGATTTCATAGAAGATTAAAAGCACGTATGGAATGAACACCGGCAAATATCTCGTCATTTATTGGATGTATCGTGAATGAATGAAAGTCTATTTCAATATTCTATAGAAGTGCTCAAAGACATCCTAAATCTAACTCTAATGGTGCTATACAAAAACGGATAGATACTGTCAGTGAACGATACAATAACAAAGAAATCAATGCTGAAGAATGAATGAATGGTTTATCGTTCTTGATCGCGTAGAAAAAAATGAACTTGATCGATTTATTACTTTTTTATATTTAATTTTCATCGCCAACACATCTGTTTCTATTTGTAGAGATAAAGAAAAGAGAAGCTTTACCTTTCTGATCAAGTTCATCATGATCCATTCTTTCGAAATTGTTTTCATTGATATTTATTTATCGCCATTCCTTTTTCGACATTTTCAATTTGTACATCTGTAAAACTTCCTATTTCTAAATCACTTACAAATCTTTCATAAAGCTAAGAGAAACACGATGCTAACTGTTTCCACCTCCTTTGCACTTTCTTTTCTGTAGGCCACAGCGACTATTGTTTCGATTAGTCTCATTTCACTTACTGCTCTCTCGAACTGAAAGACATTCTTTAGTTCTAAATGCTCTAGAATTTAACCCTAGTACTTCCAAGCCTGTTTTTAGCTAAAACAAATAGAATGTATCATGGAAACGGTAATTTTTTCCACTTTTCACCAAGTATTTGGTTAAAGGCGGATTATTTCTTTATGCAACTTAATGAAAAACGACTAAACTAACAGGTTTTGTTTATTTAGAACAACTAATAAAAACACGAGTTTCACACTATGTTAATAGCATACAGGTTCTGACCATCTGTAACAGGTGTTCGAAACTTTTATATCACTTAAATAATCTGAAAATGAACATCGTTTTCGATTGGACTGTGTGGAATTCGTAATCGATGCTTCTAATTCTGTTTCTGTACATGGATAACCAACCAAAGGTAGATCTTTTTGAATGTCTTTGTGTAAAGTTTTCTAGATTTTTCAGCGAGGGTATCTGTGAGTGTTTGCTCAATTCACATCCACACCCTAAACGCAGAAGAGAAGAAAGCAAACAAGAGAGAAAAACATTTGTACAGCAGAATGATACTTTGTCACATCTATGTTTCTTTCATATGAGACGACTGTATAGCATTCATAATGTATCTCATACTTTAGCCCATGAAAAAAACGTTTTCATAGCATCTTCTTATTTTTTTTAGAAGAGAGTCGATTTAGACCCTGGTTGGTAGTACTGGGGTTAAACAAAACGACAAGATGGAAAACTTTCAAATTAGGAGAAATCAATTTTTCAGTTTGGAATGAGCTTTCAAAATAGAATCGGCTAATAGTCTGTAATTTACTAGATTTAATAAAAACGAAGAATTATTTTCTTGTTAGATTAGTTGCTCTTTTACTTCTAATAAACACTTTTCTTTTCCAACATTTAAAATTCTTATTCGTTTCATTCTCATCAACTACGTCTGTATAACATACCTAGTAGTAGTTGAACTGATATCATGTATTAATAAGAGAAAGATAGGATCTATGCAACTAAGAAGGATTCTCGTATGTCAACAAGAAAAATAGTATCATGCAATCTTTTCTGTCAGTTAGCAATCGTTTCGAAAAACTGATCTATTGAGTCTGATTTATTACCATGTACTAAGTTTTCAAACTGAAAATCAATATAAGATTTATAACTGAACGATATCTGACAATCATACAGATATATGTTTTGTTTTGTTCTATTTACAAATATATTCGAGTTTCATGCTTTCTTGTTACCAAAAGACTTGTGAGATATCCTAATAATATTTGAAAATCGAATATACTGTATGTGCATTAATAGCCTATTGAATAAAAACTAAGAACTATTCAAAATTTAGAAAAAAAACAACCTTTGAATAACCTACATAGTTCTATAAATTTCCAATCAAGCAGATTTTGATCTTAAACGTATTATTTTTTGTTTTCAAACTAAGATTCATACATCACATGTCAACCATTCAAACCACAAGCCATCCAGTTAATACTAGGAATAATGGGAAAATACGATGAAGCATACATCTGAGTTTATGTCACTATTTCCTAGTTTGATAGAAAACTATTTTTATGGTTACTATTGAAATTGTACGATCTCATCATTATATGTTGGGATCGATAGTATTTTTGAAGAAATTAGATCTATGTCAGAAATGTCCTACGGTAAATTGTGTAGCGCATAAATATGAAAAGTTTAATTTTCACTCAAATACTCTTACTTGTATTTACATCTGGTCAACTGAAAAATGAAGTGCATGATATAAATTTATTCATTAAAGCAGAAAAGTACATTTTATTTGCCCTTGACTGTAAGTACGAAAACGGGGCAAGTGGACTTGTGATAAGACAAGCAAAATAATTTTTCTAGACGTACGTTTATTCGTTTGACCTCTAATTTTTGTCAAGATATTTGTTCTAGTCATAGAGATGCAAGGTCATCTTTTTCTCGTCGGCTTCTACATGCGACATATTTTTTAGTGGAAACAATCACAGATCGATTCAACGTACTCAAGGACATATCTATCTATGCGTAGTCGATAATGTGAATGATACCAGATATCTATTCGTCGTACCATAATATAGAGGCCTGTACCCTCTCTCACATATACATTGATATATCGTGCGATAGTTGTTGATTCTAGGTCTATCGAGGAGCCTCGATTTATTACGTTACTGTTGTTCTATCAACAAAGAAGACATTTTTTGTCTTTATCCTTCTCCTCTAGTATTTTCTATGCGTTGTTCCCGTTTTCGAACTCGTACTACGTTTAATTTGAATTTTTACTGCAAATAACGAGTTCTAAAACAAATTAGACTGAAGTGCAATAGAAATGTAATTCGATATGTGTAAGATCATCTTGCCGATATATGAATCTAATCCTTCACTATGGTTTACTTCGAAATATTTTATATGTATGGATGAGAAAAATATCGTGATGAAGCAGTGATTTACTTTGATGTTTAAGTTCACGAACATTTTCTGCTAGATAATACCAATAAAGAAGGATGAATTCAATATCACATGATTTCAATGATTGTATTGCAATAATGTGTTCATAAATTTTTGCAATGTACTCGACAGAAAAATTTTTTTCCGTACGTACACCAGATGCTCGATGTATTAATGGACAGAGTTGTATGAATTCATTATCGATAAATAATTGTTCTTGCAAATGATTTGATAATGAAATTTTAAGTTTATTTAAAATTTCTTGTAAAATTGGTAATTGAGGCAAAGCATTAAGAAAATGAAGATAATAAATAATGATTTGAATGAATTGTCGTTGATCATTTAATTGAAATAGAAACGGACGAATAGAACGTTGAAATGATACATTGATTATATCACTATCGATTTGGCTAGAATCTGTTAATGATTGTAGAAGTTCCGAATGAAAATGAATACCATGATTGAGAATTTTCAATTGATAGAAATCTATTCGTGCTTGTTCGATCAATATCCAGGATTGATAGGTTGAATTAAACAAATTATTTTCATGTTCTGACAATGATGAAAGCTCATTTTCAATATATGCACAGGGATTTTCTACATCGGACTGTTCTCCGAAACTAAATGACAAAAGAAAACTATTTTTAGAAATTCAATCATTTAACTTTATTTTTTTTACCGTTGTTTATTTGTATCCCATGTTTTTTCCAGTGTATCTAGTCGCTGGCGAAAATCAATTTTAACTTCGTTGTTTGTTAAATCCATATGTAACTCAATCATTAGTTGATAAAGGCAAAGGGCTCGTTCGCTGTATCCAGCATCACGTAGTGTGCATGTCCATATTTGAAACATGTCTGAAGAAAATAAATTCGAAATTTCACAGTTATTTATTCATTTTCATCAATAATCATATACTTCATGGCCTCTAATTACTCTTGATAAGATATAGGTACACGTAGCTTGATATGAATGCATTCGACTAGCATTTTATAGATAATTCTAATAGGATACAAAAGATATTGAAAGAGTATAGAAAGATTCAGAAAGGATAAAACAATGACGTATATAGTTCACTTAAAAATCGACTGTACTCAACTACTTTTTGCATAAATTTTGATGATAATACACTAAAAACTGGTGACTTCTCCGATAATGAAACAAAAGACTTTGGATCATTAAATTCTTTTCAATATTCTATTGATCGGTTAATATTTTCATATGACAACTCGATAGAATCCATCAGAACGATAAGCTAGATTGATCTAATTCACCATGCTACGTCAAATAATGGTACACATATCTTCTTACTTCTAAATAATCGATGTCTGTTATCTCCATCTTGTGGTAATATTGATTTGTTAGAACTCAGAGTTTTTGATCCGTAATGGATTCAGAATTCTTTTAAAGGCCAAAATTTAATGTGTTATGAAGATTTACTATCATCTGAATATTTCGTCAGTTAACCTTAACGTATCAATAGAACACTAGGGAGCCCTAAAAACCGTCTTATAACAATAGATTCGAATATATTAATAATGTTAGTCTTGCGTAGTTTTGAAGAGAAAATGGTTTCAGAATTTCATTGTCAAAAATCTTTAATACTTAGTAAAATATAATTGAATGACGTCGAGTTTTTTCTATCGAACAATGAAAATTGCAGTACTTGAATATCTAGTAATCATCTTACTTAATAGACGTGTGCATTACATTCCATTCAACTACAAGAACCATCATAACATTCTGGTGTTCAAACTAAAAATCCATATATCCGAAAGATTTTAAACTTTTTAGAAATCATATTAACTGAACAGAAAACAAAATAGGATTTCTTTTTTCATCTGAATTCTATTCTATGGTGTTGTTCCCATTCACAAGGCTCTACCATTGAACTTTTGTCTTTGAGGAAACGATTCCAGAACATTGTGAATCGGTTTCCTATTATCAGAAATTACCGAACATAAAATCTACAATATGTACATGTTACGTTATGTACTAAAGCTAGTATGATGAATCTAAGTGATACGCATTGATACAACTAATAATGAACAAGAATAGATTTTGTTTTGCTTTTATTCATCATGTTCAATACATTTTATGAGAAGATCATTGTAGTGATGATAGAAATAAGATCGTAAGACTTAAATAAAACATTTACTGTGTTTCTATCGATGCATAATATTGTTGCAGATAGAATCGATACCTAATCATTCTATCTCATGTCAATTAATTGAGTAGTTAGAGTAAACTCAAAATAGTCAATGATCTAATAACTGAATGAAGTTTTATCTCTAACGATTTTTATTATTATTATTTTTTCTATCTACGACATTACTATATGCTACTTGTTCTATACATACGATTATTTACTGGAGAAAACAAAGCCTAGTATCTGATAGTAAAACTTGTACTTACCTATTGTATGATTGATTAGTAATCTTCGTTCTTTTTCACTACGTGTTTGTATATGATATGCATAGGTTGAAAAATATTGTATGAATATTTCATTTAACTTATCGATTGAAAATATTTCGATTCGATTGAGTACAAATTGTATATATGAATACCATGCTTCATTAATAGTTCGATCGTCACTTGATTTTTGACAATCTTTTATTAATATTGTCCATTCATTTAAAAGTACATCATGATCAAATGAATGTGAACGTGTCCGAATATTTAATCTTAATAAACGATATTGTAAACGGTTGGCATTAAGTTCTAAAGCTCGATCGATTATTGATAACTGTTTATTATACAATGCAGCTAATTTTTCTTGCTGTCCATTTGTTTTAAACAAATAGAATTGATAATCAATCAATTCTTTCCAAGCATCAAATGAATGTGGCTGTTCACGAACAGCAATATTCAATTGTTCCAGACGATTGTCAACTGTTACAAAAGAATCTGGAGGGCGATTATCAGTATCTTCCGTTTTATGATGAAAATAACGAACAGGACGTTGTTTACGAGACGCTTTAGAAATGCGAGAACCCAACGGACGTTGATTACAAAACTTAGCTCCATAACGAGGAATACCACGAGTATATGGAACAGTAATATTGGCTCGATCACGACGACGATCGATATAGAATACATTACTAAAGTAAAAAAACGATTATAATTGGTTTCTATTCATTAATTGTAGTCTTCGAAATTCATGTGTTTCATTAGGCATTAGAAAAAATAGATTTAATATGCTTTCGGAGTTGCCTTATTTTTTAAATGGACTGCTAACGATAATAATCCCAATTGACTATTCTATGTAGTAAATTTTTTTAAGGAACTATCTTGCAAAAAATCTATAAACTTTCAGAATAAATCGACGTGAAATATGAAGATACAGGTTAACTTAACATAGGGCTTATTTTCTCTATGAGATAAAAGTTGTTCGAAGGTTGCATATGAGCAGCGATCTCTCCTTCTTTTCTAGGAACGATATATCTGTTAAATTTTTGTTGGTAAATCCTTTTTTGTAGTACGCAATAATTAATAAGGTAGAGAGAATGCTGCAGAAAAATCAAGATACTGATTAGAAGCGAATATTATAGTATTGGAGAATGAAAGAAATCTACGATGCGATGCTGTTTACGAGGGAAAAAGTTACAATTCAATAAGTTACAGCATCTGGCGCAAAATTTCTGAGAATACTTCGGCGCTTTCTATTTCTATTAGATATATTTGATTTCTTTAAAAAAATTTTCACATTCCAAAATATATTTATTATGCTTACACTATGTCAATTGAACTCGGTATTCGTTAAAGACAAATAACATAGGTGACGAAACACAGTAGAATATCTATACATGATACATTTATGTTTCTATGATTGATATGAAGTACGTAGATATAAAATTTGAAAACGAGTTGCAAATCCTCAAATATCATGGAAACTTTCAATCGAGATACGCACTTGTCGGTTTCACTTTTCTTGTTTTCAATGTTTTGAATGGGTCTTGCGATTGGTTTCTTTTCTTCTTTTGGTTTAGCATCCACGACAGGATTGGATTTAGTTGAAACAGTTGATTGTGGACGAAAAGAAACCTTCGGTAGATCAGTAGAAAATGATTTATTTTCAAGCCAAGTAATTTCTATTAAAAGAGATCATATAGGTTGATAATGTAAGGTTATTTTACTTGCCACTAGAATCGTTAGCAGTCGATGGAGTCACTGTTGGCTTTTCTTCTTCTTCTTCTTTTTTTATTGATGATTCCAATGAAGCATACGCTTTGAACATGATTGCTGTTTTATATCGTAGCAGTGTGTAACATCTAAAACAAATCTACTAGGCATAAGTATTAGTATTGCATTCAAGCTAAAACATTTATAATTATTGCTAAACATGGATTTTAGTGAAAATATTAATAATTGCATATTGAACTGAAAAATATCATGGTACCTCATCTTGCGCAAGTTTCTTCTTTCAATAGTTTCTCACTATCGATACAGTAGAAATCAAACAAGATTTATATATGATTCTTGAAACGTACACTATGTAGTAAGTAAACTCGAATTTCAATTACATTTCTTTTTTTTATCATAGTTATTGCCGTAGATGTCGAGTATATTGCGAAAGTTTCTTGTACAGAACGTTTTTCCCTTTACAACCATGCCATTAAGAACGATAAATCTTAACGCATGTTAATACACTTAGCAAAAATGAATTCTTTCATAATGAAACACGTATAGCTCTAGTGCTATATAACAAACGATGTTATGATATTTTTATTGATATATTTATATAGAAACAGAGTAGGCATAGAGTGATAGATTAAGTTAATCTTTTTTCAAGTTCCTGTCTATAAAATTGAAATATTTGTCTCGCTATTGGTTGTGCAATAGATATCGCTTGTTCTAACGACTTCATATCAAAATCTCCGCTTGCATGCATAGCTAATACTTCATTTAATGTTATTTCGAAAACAAAAACAAAATAACTTGTTGATACTAATTCATCTTTCGTTTTTGGTAATGATAAAAGACCTTTCGTTGGATGTTGAACAATAGGTACAGCAGCGAATGCATATTTCATTGGTAGATTTGCATCAAGCATTGTTAAACAAAGTGTATTACATAAACATGCAAGTATAGTTGCTTCGCCTGATAGATTTTGCTCTTCATACATAACAACATTAATTTGCGAACGTGGATAATGTTCCGTTAAGACAGTTGCATGAATTAAAGTTTCAAGCCATTCTTCAATAATTTTATCTTTTGACGATGTTGAATTGGTGGCATTCGTGCTGTTTGGACGAGCTTGAAATGTAATATCAACTTGAAGACGATTTGTTGCATCTTGCTGTTGTCGTAATTCGCCAGGTCCATTGAGTAGACATGTACACAATGTATCGTTTAATGTTAACGTTGCTGAACCTGTTGCTTTTGTTATTGGTGATAAGACACAGTGCAAACATGAAAATATTGATGCATCACTTTCATTAGTTTGTGATAAGATTTCAGACATCTAAAAAATATGTTTCTCAAACATTTATACTTATATACAAAAACAAACATGCGTAAAAACTATTTAAAAATAAGGAAAAAAAATCTACTGTCAATGAGTAATCCAATCGAGTAATATTGATAAATTCATTCCCGTTCCAGCATTAGTTTCTATTATTTCAACTTCTCCTTTCCAAAGTGAATCCAAGGCAAGTAATTCGATTAAAGCTTTTTTGTTTAGTGAATTAATTTCATTAGTTTTATTGAAAACTAAGAGAATATGCTTTGGTTTAATTGGAATTTGTTCATATATTTCTTTTAATTGTTCAAATGTAAGTGAAATAGACCATGGTTGTGTCGAATCGATGACATAAATAATTTTATCAAAATGCGTACTCATATAAATTTTTTTCCACAAAGAACCTAATGTTGCACCAAGCTCATGTAATTCAAATGATTGATTTCGTTTATTTTTTATTATAGTTAATGTTTTTCCAATCGTTGTTGTTGTATAAAGAAATTCATCATGAACAATTTTCGATGATGATGAACTAATCTCTTCCAAGCGCTTTATTAAAAGACTTTTTCCACTCCAACGAGTTCCAAGTACAAGAATTTTTTTCTTTGATGTATCCGACATTAATCTACGAATGATAAAAAGAAAACGAAGGACAAGGACATATTTTGTTGAATGTTGATTCTTTTCATTTTGTTTTATTTTAGTAAAAACAAAACAGTATAAAACGTTACAACATTCATTTATGTCCTTAAAAAAAAAACAAAACAAAAACAAGAAAAGAGAAAAGTTTGTCTAACAATCATAACACAAGCGATATGTAAGACGTCTTTATTTTTGAATTGTATCTCGGTTACAAGATCGAAAGAGAAAAAACAAACAAAAAGATCAATCGAACAGAATAAATGGAGCGAATGCATTTGTTCATTGTTCTATTTACGATCACATATGAAGAGAAAATTAATTTTTCTTAGGTGATACAACGTCACCACCATTCGTTTGATAATCACAAGACGAATAGGGTGGGGGTGGCAGGCTTGAAATCGATGAATACGATGGTGGAGATGATAATGGCTGTGATTGATCAAATGTTGAGTGTGGATTGATTTGAAATAGATTTGCTTGTGGCCATAATCGATTGCATTCGAGACGATATTTTTCAATTATTGAAGATTCAATTGGACCAAAGTCACCTGCTTGCATACTTTCATAAATACTTGAACATAACTAAACAAAGAAGATGAAAATACAATGCAAAGTCTTGATACTATATATCAGCTCAATATACAATAGTGATGAAAATCAAAATCTTGCGTTCTTTTTAATCATATCTTTCGAGTATATGATAGAGCTCAACTGCGTATTATTTATAATTGTTTTGTCGAGCGAACAAAGTATTACATATTCATAGTTTGCCAGAAAGCTAGACTGTGCACAATGTGTGTTCACTGACCTCCAGAGCTGTATTATAAGTTTTTACAAAGTTTCTGACTAAAGTTAGATTTCATGACTTCGTGAATATTGTAAAGAACAATTAGTAGAGTTTTAATTTAAAATTTCATTAATTTTGAGTTCCTGACGAATGGGGGAAAATCGATCTTAAAGTCAATAAAAACAATCTGAACTCAATCTAGCAAGTGTACGAATAAGAATTGTTTCCAGATTTTACTAGTCTCTTCAATAGTTTCTTATAGACTGAATATGAATTCCAATGCTAATTGTCAGCTTAGATGATTCTCTCTTCGATAAAAATAATATTCGCCTGATTTTTCTCCAATATCTACTCTCCGTAAGACAGCCACTAGCAGGAACATTCATTTTGAGATCTAACTGAACTATAAGAATTGATTGTCTACACCATGTCTAAATAGAGTCGATCATATTTACCACCATCTTTTTCATGTAGTACTAATTGCGTAGTGTCATCGGTGATCTTTCTATTATTTCTCAATGAAACTTAGTAAAGCATAGAAAAAAAAATAGAAATTCTGAACTTATTTTCCATGCTAATACTCTCCGATTGGTGAAAAATGAAGTGTCTCAGATTATGCCAAAAAATGTTTTTTTTCGACACATAATAGACAACAGAAAATAAAATACAAACTTTTAAATTTTGATCGATAAAATTTGAATTTAATGTTGTGAGAAATTCAATCGTTTTTTCATAGTTCTTTGGATTAATAAGATGCATAATTTTAGCGGCTAAATTGAAATTAACTTTTTATTAAACGAAAAATATCAAGTAATATTTACCTTCAATGCGATGCGATAATGAATTCGAATGATTCTTAATAAATTCTTCATTAAGTTGTTCAATATTTTTCATTGAATTTCCATGTTTAACATCAAATATTCTCAATTCCTCATGAATTAATGTTCGTAATCGTTCATCAGCAATAGGTTCCGTTTCAACTACGAATTAAAAAAGTAAAACATACGATATTAAAATCTAAATTCAAATGATATGTCTAACCTAGTCTTAAAAATTTCATGAGACATGAATGAAGTTTTGGATTGTTTGGATCTAATTTTTTCATTCGTTTTAAACAACGTAACATCAATAAATATTTTCCTAGAGTAACATTGTTGCATAGTCAAATACTTTTTTTTTCTTATTCATTCTAGGTAACATACTTCGTCGATAATAGACTTCGAAACCTAAATAATGAGTTTGTATAAAGTTACCAGAAAAATCTTCAAGTGGCTGTAAAAATCGCATAGCTTCTTCTAATGGCTTTTCACACTAAAAAACAAGCCGTTCATATGTATTCATATGTCAAAAAAACAATTATCGGTACAGACATGTTCAAGTTTTTCAGCAATGATTTCTTCTTCCTTAACTTTTTCTTCTTCACCATCGTCTTTATTACGAGATCGTTGAAATTCCTTTTTGCGTCGATCAGCATCAATTTGTTTTTGCTTTTCTTGTTGTTCCCGTAATTGTTGTTTACGTAATTTATTTTTTAATTTTTTCGCTTCAGCTACTGACATATTGGCTAAAATATTCGATAATTTCATTCATTAGTGAATTTAATTTGAAGAAAGACAAAATAGAACATTGAAAATTGAAGTAGATAGATGAGGATATTTGGTTGCAAATATTGGTCATTTTCAAGTGAAATTTTCGAACATCACTTGTATTTGAAAGTCATTTCATCGTAATCGCAATCATGATCTCTCGTGAAGAAAGAAAAAAAATAACTGATTGTTAGATATTGAATACGAATGTAACTTCACGATTGATCCGTGAGATTGTCCCTTTGGTAGATCTGATTACAAACTTCTTGTATAACTTTGTAATATTACTCTTCCTCATGTTTGATTGCTTCTTTTTAGATTTGTTTATTCTACAAATTTATTTTAAAGAACCACAACGATCAATTCACGATGAATATTCTGATAGAAAATGTTGAAATAATCTTTACTCAATGTTTACCAACTCACCGGAAAAATACATGAATCATATTCTGTATGAAATTTAGCAAAACTCTCTGAGAGATTTCATTTAAACTTCCTAAAACGAAAGTTAACGATCTGTGAATCTCATCGAAATTGTTTTGATCATAGCTAGATTACGTCAACGTTCATTACATTGAAGGATGTATAAAGAAAGCGCAAGCAAGATTTTCACACAATATAACTAGTCGATGAATGCAGTTATAGACATCAAAAATATTTCTTTTGTAATTACATAAAACTAACAAGATTTGTATCTTTCTTACCGAGATTTTCGTTCGGATCATTATCTTGTTCAGAAAGGGGATAATCGAAAAGACGAATATAGATCTAAATCATAACGTTACATATCATTTCTAGAACCGAATTTTATTTCTTTACCTCAACAGCAATTTCAGCTGCTTGACGAAAAAATCGATGACCTTTCATATGATCTTCAAGATTGAGCATGTCAACATAAGCACAAAGAACCATTTTTCGAAGACAATACGAATGAAAATCAAATTGATCTTCAATAAATTCTTGAAAATGCTAAAAAGAGCAAAAACTTAAATGGAAATAACCAACACAAACATACACGATCGATTTCATGACATTTCTTGAGAGCATCACCATACTTTTTTAATCGACGGTAAGCTCGAGCCATTTCTAATTCAAACCACATACATTGCATTTCACGTAGATAATCAGCTGGTGAAGAATTTTCCTTAATGATATTAAGATGCTACATATTTTTGAACACAATATGAAAAACAATCAATATTTACTCGTGTAAATTTTCCAGCTATTTCAAGCGCAGCATTTATTTGATTTGCACGAAGTAAATATTTTGTACATTTACAATTGATGAATCGATCAGCTGTATCCAATGATTGAGCTTCATCCATCCATGAGGCAGCCGTTTGAAAATCACCTGCATGCTATTATAACGGAAAATATTCTCATCAATGTAAGAATTAAGATATCAGAAAAGAATAAACCTTATAGATTTTTGCTTTAAACATGTACAGTTCGACAAGTGTTGGTGTATCAAATATAGCTTGATTGATATATTCAAAGGCATTGCGAAGATCGCCCAAATAATCATAATGCTGAGAGAGATAATACTGAAGCCAAAGAAGACTTGTAGTTGGTTCGACTTCGTTGGCTGATTTTTCACTGTCTACAGATAAGAAAAATGTATCGTTTCTTTTTCCTCATACTTTTATACTTATGTTCTGTAGGAAAAATGATTCAAATCATACCTGATAATGGTTCAAATGTTCCACATTTAATTAGATTCTGTAAATAGGTGCACACGAGTTTATCTATTATTTGAACCTAACAGGGAGAAATAACAAGAACAAATCAGTTTCAATACAAAAGCATAAAAATGACTGACTTTCTCTGGTGTTGCATATAAAAACTTGATCGACTGAAAGAGTGATGGTACACCTTTTTGAAATCCTTTTTGTAAATATAATCCAACAGCTTTCGCGAATGGCTCACCTAAACAATTAAAAGTTCGTATACATATTATCAAAAGAAGAAACAAAAAGCTTAATTATCTGAAAAAAGCTATAAATTGAAAATGATTTTAACGAAATTCTCTTCTTCATGAGAGAAAAAATGCCCCCACAAACTATTAACTAACAGAATTTTCACAGATTGATCCATAGACTTTAATTTTAGTTCATGCACATCATAGATAAGTGTGAATTTATTCTAGCTGTTAGGATGAAATTGATATTTCCGCTCAACAACATAAGATGAAGATATTTGTTCAAAAGGGAATTAAAACGTTTTTTTAAATTAATATAGGCTCCACTAAAACATAGGTTTCTCAATAGTATATTTCCGGTCTTACAACTCTTCTTTAATAATAACTAAGGCGTATTTGACTATAAATTTGAAACAATTGATCATCGAAGATACTGCAAAGTCGAACTCCGAATCACAAGTAGCTTTAGAAAATAACAATAAATGAAAAGAATTCACAGAATGCTTTAATTCTCGTGGAACGGTATTCTATTACATGGAATATTTGTGACTCTTTAGAGAAATCATTGATGACATAAGTACAGAGAATCAAAATAATCATTGAGAAAGCCAGGGAGGAGCAAGAATTCATCTAATTCAAAATTCTTTTGAAGTCCGCAATCTTGAAATATCACTTTTTCTCCATTGATAATGATAATCTATGACAAAGATAACCAGCATAGATGATTTACATTTTATTTCCGTCAACATCTCGTACATATACATCTAAGGATCATTCATGCGTATATACATTCCTATTTTAAAATAAAATCATTCAACTATAATTACCGGTAAGAAACTGTAAACGTATTTGTTTAGGTGCATCAGCTTTCGGATATTTTTCTATGAGATTTTCATAGAGTTTTGTTTTATCATTAATATCCGTTAAATGTAAACATTTTTCTAACATATAATAATATTTCTTATTTTCAGTATTACGTTCAATTAAATCGCGTAATATGGTTTCAGCTCGATCATTTGTACCCATATGCATGTATAAATCATATTTGATTTCTGCTAATACTAATTTATTATAAATATCTTTTTCATGTACTTGTATATGACGTAAAGCATCTTCATATTGTCCACTTTCACGTAAGACAAGATTTTGATACAGTAAATATTCTGAATGTTCATTGTCATAGGGTTTATCTGGTGATGGTGCCGGACGATCTTGTTGAGTTTTACGAAATTCTTCAAGTACACTCTGCGCCATATCATAATCACCTAACAAATGATAAGACATTGCGAAACCAACCCAAGATTGACGTTGACCAGGTTTTAAATTGAATAATTGATGGCGTGTTTCCTAAGAATGAGTTCAAAATTATCAGAATAGATAATTTTTTTTTCTTTTCTGTGGAACTATTCATTACCTTATAACCTTCAAGATCACGCATTTGAATTTGCAATAACGATAAGTCACGAAGTATTGTTAAGCTATCCTATGAAAATGAATCGATGAATCATACAAAACAACAGAAATGATTCAACATTTATTTACTCCTTACCTTTTCACATTGAAGTGCTCTTTTATAAGCTTTTATTGCTTCGTCGTATTTACGCTCAGAACGTTGCCACAATCCATAAACATGCCATACAACATGACTGGTTATATTATTCTTGATTCCATTACGAATATTTTCAAGAGCTTCATCTTTTTTGCCCATTGCACTAAGGATTAAACCTTTCATGGCTAACGTTTCTAGGTAACCAGCAAAATATAATGCGAATTATGTTTCCTACAAACGATACATACCACCATGATTAGGAAACTTCTTTAGGATTTCTCTACCAGCTGCCAAACCTTTTTTATATTGTTTTTGTTCATAAAATCGCTAATGAGAAATAAAAATCATCGATTGCTTCATAAGAAGAAGAATTCGTATCTTACGACGAGCTTTTTAAATTGACTGTTTTCACGTGTTGGTAATTGTTGACTAGGAAGTTGAGCTGATTGAGTTGGCGGTGACATATTTATCTATCTATGAACGAAAGGCAAATACAATATGTAAATAAATGGCTCGCTCAACGTTTCAATAGTATCACAATATACCTTGGATGATTATGAAATTTTAATTTATTAATTTGACAGGATTACGAAGAGAAACTGAAATTCTACAACTGAAGAACAAGAGAATAAATAAACAATACAATACAAGACAAGAAAAAGGAGGTCGACATTGGAATATCGAACAACCAATATTTTCTGGTGGTAATAGAGATGCGACGAATTTTAATGGTTAACTGCAAACCATTGACATATAATTTAGATATCTACTGTCATGAAACTAGCGCCATCTGTATTCTTCGTGATGAATATACTTCGACTTCGACTACAACAAACATCAAGACTGTATCACTAAAAGGATGTTCTATAGATTAAAAAAATGAAAGCAGCTGTTGTTTCTAATTTTATTTTTCATCTCGATTCAAATTTAGAGATGTTGAAATATTAAAAGTGACAACGAATTGTTTTTCACAACGATTGATGCTAATGACGCTTGTTTTCTATAGAAACCCAGAAAGAATTTACTTAAAATCATACATTATTTCATTTATACCTCACAATTGATTCTTAATGATATACTCTCTAACTTCTCTTCATTAATTCACGAAGGAACTTATGATAACTTAGTACAAAGCGAAGGTGAGTATTCATACTCACCTTGTTTAGAATATAGAAAACCTATGGATAGGAAAAATGTGCTTCAATGACATTTTATTCTTTTTTTACAATTGATACACTCGTTCTTGTATCAATTTGGAATCTCAACTGAAGTAGTTATAGATAGTATGTGAACCAGAAATCCGCAAGTCAATCAAAAAAGCCACTCGTCACCTCCTGGTCATGCTGACGAGTTGCTCATTGCCGCCTCGCCTCGTCTCGTCTAGAGTTTACAACTAAATAGTTATTTTAGGCAGTTTTTCAACCACCAATAACAATCACTATCTTCTTATTTTTTACAATCAAATAAAGAATATTTTATAAATTTAAATGAGTTAAAAGAAAAACCAAAGTAATGACAATCAAATAAATAAAGATCATACGTTTTTTGACTGAGCGTATAAACAATGCTCTGAGAACTGCATCAGTACAATAGTTGAACTAGACTGAATAATTATATATTCGTTTATCCAGAGTGTGTTAAAAGACATCTAGCAAAAAGAAAACTGCATAGCTGCAAAGGATTATGATCAAGGGAACTAATGTTTTTCTTATGGTAGAGATACTTCAAAGTTTTTCTTCATCAGTAAAAGGTTTAATAACATCAATTAGAATTATTTTCACTAATTTAACAGACAAAAGTTCACATTTCTATGTGAAAGATAAACTATAAATTTGGGGGTTGTATAATCTGATGCGAATTCCTCTATTCTTAGATTTTCAAAATTATGTAATACTTTATTTGACTTCTTGAGTTTTCTCTATTCTAATTAAGAGAGGGTCCACGAGACCAGAGCTGCCAACAGGCCACTTTTTCCCGGTCCTGCCTGGCCTGGTGCCTGGCCTGCTACGATTGAGCC